>JARPMJ010003846.1:0-85667 GCA_033366665.1 Phoxinus dragarum
TACCTGCCCCAATGAAAATGCAGCTGAGGTTGAATTTATTTCTCAAACTGACAGTGTTTCTTTTCAGTTTAATCCATTAACAGTACAACAACAAAAAAGTATTTGCTTGAAGTTGAGCATTGTACACATTGTAAAAGAACAGAATAATCAAAATGAGATTGTTCAAATGGCTGAACCTTGTGAAACCAAAGATATTGTGGGTGATGGTAACTGCTTTTTCAGATCGGTAGCTTATGCTGTAAGTGGAAGTGAACGAGAACACAGAAAACTGAGACGCGCTGTTGTAACACATATACTGCAGAATGAAGGAAGGTATAGTCAGTATCTGAGACAAGGGACACACTTCTGTTACAAACTATATTGACAGTTCAAGAATGAAATATGTTGGAAACATGGGCAACAGAGCTGGAAATACACGCAGCCAGTGATTTAATTGGTGTGGACATATATACATTTACTGAAGAGAAATGGCTGAAATATTCAGGCTCAAATGTGTCATCTAATAGTCATAGCTGTCAACACAAGGGGATTTATTTGAAACATGTAAATAGCTGTCACTATGAAGTTGTTGTATGTGTAAAGAGGAAAGATCATAGCTGTGCTTCCATTTGTAAATCATCATTTGAAACTTCAATGTTTCATGAATCATTAAATACTAACTCAGACCCACGTAAGCTTTATAGACAGAAAGTCCAATACAACAATAATCAGGACTTAAAACAGAGAATAAAAATTAATGTAAACAAAAGATATCATGACGATGAAACTTACAAAGAGAAACTAATGACATGCAGCACTGAAAAGTACAATAAAAATGAACAGCATGTACAAAAAGTAAAAAATATAGCACAGATAAATACAGAGACAATACCTCCCACAGAGAATCAGTCAAAAAGTACAGTGTTGACAAGTACAGCGAAAATACCTCACACAGGGAATCAGTCATAAAAGTACAGTGTTGACAAATACAGTGACGATACCTCCCACAGACAGGCGGTAAAAAAATACAGTGTTGACAAATATAATAACAATGAAGTACACAAAAATTTGTTGATAGATTACAACAAACAGAAATATAAAAATGATATTAGTTTTGCCAATAGTATTAAAAATGCGAAATACAGTAACTCGGTGTGAGGCAGATATCAAAAGGAAAGAGATTGACTGTGTGATTGAACAATTTAAAGAAAAAGTATCTACAGGTCCTGATTATGTCTGTTCAGTTTGTCATCGTTGCTGCTTTAAAATGCAGGTCAAACAATGTAAAATAAATAAGTATGTACAAAAATCAGTACAACGCTGGCTATGTTGCAGACAATGTATAACTCTAGATTATTTGCATACATGTAATAAAACCTGCAGTGAAGATTGTGTTTATAAAAATTCTCCAGCTGAATCTCTGTGGATTTGTCACACATGTGATAGAAAGATCAGTGAAGGTAAAATGCCTGCTGAAAGTGTAGCAAATAATCTCGCTTTGGATCCAATTCCTGTTGAATTGAGCTGTTTAAACTCTCTTGAGGAACATCTAATAGCAAAGAATATTCCATTCATGAAGATGCTGGCATTACCACGAGGAGGACAGAATGGTGTTCATGGACCAGTGACTTGTGTTCCGTCTAATGTTACAGATGTAGTGAATGTTTACCAAGATCAGAAAATGATGATTTAATGATACGAGTAAAACTTAAGAGGAAATTAACGTACAAAGGACATTATGAATATAAATTTGTGCACACTGATCATGTCAAAACTGCTTTGGCATACCTAAAAGAAAATAACAAATGGTACAGAGATGTAGAGTTTAATGAAACTTGGATTAATCCTCTGAGTAAAACAGAAGAACAGGTCAATGATACAAGTGATAACAATGAAAATGATATGGATGTATGTCAGGACATGAGTGTCGATAAAGAGCACAACATTGATAATGAGGATGAAGAAATCACTGATGAAACACTTCATGATCGACAGCAACACGGTTTGTTCATGGATTCATGTTTACAGCCAGTGGATATTGCGCAAGAGGTTTTAGATCAACATTTTGATGGAATTATGTCACTTGCACCAGCAGAGGGCAATAATCCAGTGAGAATGTTAATGGATGAAACCAATGAAGCCAAATGTTTTCCAGTTCTCTTCCCAAAAGGTACAGGTACATTTCATGATGAACGACCTGAAAAATTAACTCTCTCTAGATATTTAAATAATAGAATCCTAAATGCAGATGGACGTTTTGCTCAAAACCTAGATTACATCTTTTATGGACAATATTTGTCTGAGCTTAATCAAGTTATCTCGAATGTATCTATTGCTTTGAGGAAAGGCCACGACACCAGCAACAAAACTAAAATTACTGCAGAAATGCTGACTAACAAAGAGTCATTGCAAAAGATTTTAAATTTTGATCAGGGTTATAATATTTTGAAGCCAGTGAGAGGGAGTCCTGTTTTTTGGCAAAGTGCTCAAAAAGATTTGTTTGCAATGGTGAGACAATTAGGTATCCCAACATGGTTTTGCTCATTTTCATCAGCAGACTTGCGATGGCCAGAGCTAATGCAATCTATTGTGAAACAAGAACGCTGTGAAACTCCTATTGATGAACTGAACTGGTCTGATAGATGTGGGATGCTTAAACGAAATCCTGTAACTGCTGCCAGAATGTTTGACCATCGATTTCATTGCTTTCTAAAAGATGTGATCATGTCGCCAGCCCAGCCAATCGGAAAAATAATAGATTATTTCTATCGAATAGAATTTCAGCAACGTGGATCCCCTCACACACATTGTCTCTTTTGGGTTGAAAATGCACCTCAAGTGGACAGAGATGACGATGATGAAGTTGCCAGCATTTGTTGATCAATATGTCACTTGTGAAATGCCACCTGAACAGGAGGAAGAAATGCATGAAATTGTGAGCACTGTCCAACAACACAGCAAAAGACATTCAAAAACATGTAAAAAGAAAGGAACTGTGTGTAGATTTAACTTTCCACGTCCACCAAGCAAAAATACTTTCATTACAAGAAGCAGCAAAAGTGATAAAGATGAAAAAGAAACAGATGATGAAAAAAAATGAAGGTAAATGCAAAAAGACAAACAACTGTCAAGATATATCAAAAGAGCTCGCTGAAGCTATAATGAAGAAAGTGAGAGAATGTTTGTTGAATAGTGATGCTGTCTTTGACTCAGTTGACTCTATGTTTGCATCTATTGGTATAAATCAAGAGACATTTGAAATGGCTTACAATAAAATGACGAAGAAAACAAGTGTTGTGTTGAAGAGAAAGCCAAATGATGTATGGGTGAATCAATATAACCCGGATCTTTTACGATGCTGGAATGCAAACATGGACATACAGTTTGTTGTTGACGCTTACTCATGTATAGTATATATCATTTCATATATTTTCCAAGCTGAGAGAGAAATGGGATTGCTGCTGGCTAACGCTCAAAAAGAAGCACACAATCAAGGTAATATGGATGCTAAACAGGCTTTAAGAAAACTAGGAAGTGTGTTTTTACATAATCGAGAGGTCTCAGCTCAAGAGAGTGTGTATCGACTGACTAACATGAAACTAAAACAAGGATCAAGGAAAGTGGTGTTTATTCCAACTGGTACTAATCAAATAAGAATGAGTTTACCCTTAAACCACCATACAAAGAAAAGCTGAATGTGGAGAAGATGTCGGTGATGGCATATGGATGAAAAGCATCTCAGACAGATACAGAGCCCGTCCACATACAGATGAATTCAGTAGAATGTGTTTAGCAACCTTTGCATCAGACTACAGAGTTTTGACTGCTTCTGAAAAATGTTCAGACAAAGTAAGACTGGAAAATGACATGGGATTTGTGAGAAAAAGAACTCGTACAGACTCTGCTATTGTGCGATATGCTCGTTTTTCACCCACTAAAAAATCCAGAGAATTATCATCAAAGTGTTTTAGAATTATTTTTGCCTCATTTTGTGCGAGAACAATTGAAACCAACAAATTCACTACACATAAGGATTTTTATGAGACTGGAATTGTAACAATTTTAAATGATGAGCTTGAGTCAGTGAAAATGATAGTGGACACTAACATGGGAAAATTTGAGAAAGAAGCAGACACAATACAAAGAGCGCAAGATGATTTAGAACAACATGGACCAATGGAAGATGCTTGGGCCCAAATCTGTCCAGAAGCAGAACTTGAACGTCTCGAATGTCTGGAGAGTAAGAAAGACCAAATAGAAACAGAAGAAGGTGATGATATCATACCTGATCTATTACCAAATGTGGGTACTTCCAAGATAGAAAACAATCCATCTGCTATGAGAAAGCAAGATGCCATGGATTTACTGCGTTCTTTGAATGAAAAGCAGTCACAAATCTTTTACAAAGTGCGGCAATGGTGTTTAGCAAAAGTGCAAGGTGAAAACCCAGATCCATTTCATGTGTTCATATCTGGTCCAGGTGGTGTTGGAAAGTCAGTACTGATTAAAGCCATCTATTATGAAGCCTCTCGCATACTTTCAAAGTTAACAGACAACCCAGATGAGACACATGTGCTATTAACGGCTCCTACCGGAGTCTCTGCCTACCAGATTAACGGGTCCACTGTACACTCCAGTCTCTGCATCGGAATAAATGCTTCACTGCCATATCAGCCACTTGGAGATGAAAAAATTAATTCCTTGAGAGCTAAACTTGGAAAACTGCAAATATTAATAATTGATGAAATTTCAATGGTTGATCATAAACTTCTAGCATATATTCATGGAAGATTGAGACAAATCAAACAAACAGGTGACTACTCTGCATTTGGAAAAGTCTGTGTGATAGCAGTTGGAGATTTTTATCAGCTGCCTCCTGTGAAAGGGAAAAACCACTTTACACCGAACCAGTGAACAGTGTGAATCTTTGGGAAACTAACTTCAGTTTTGTAGAACTTACAGAGATTATGCGCCAGAAGGACCAAACAGTTTGCAGAATTATTAAATCGTTTAAGGCAACGTAAGAAAGATGAAGTAATGCTTGAAGAAGATATTGCTATGCTTAAAACATGTGAAACAGGTGATGGTGATGACAGTACAGATATCCATATTTATGCAACTAATAGTGAGGTTGATCAACATAACCTAAAAATGGTGCACAAAATATGCTCTGACACGGTTACTGTTAACCGCCCAAGATTTCGAGAGAAATGCTAAAACTGGCCGAATGGAGAAAAAGGATGGGTTTCATCTCAGAGTTCACAACAGTTCTTTGGAAAAATCCCTTGAATTAGCGATTGATGCTCGAGTAATGCTAATGAAAAATATTAATGTATCAGGCGGCCTAGTGAATGGAATTTTTGGGACAATTAAATTATTTTGTTATGAAAATGATGAAATATTTCCATCCAAAATATACATTGAATTTGATGATGAACGAGCTGGTAAAGAAGCTAGAGGTAAAAATCCATGTTTAAAACCTGGACTGGAGAAAAGCACACCAATCGAGCCTGAAGAAGAGAAAGTGACAAGCAGTGGTGGTGTCAGAAGACAGTTTCCTTTGAAGCTAGCATGGGCTTCCACAGTTCACAAAGTGCAAGGTATGACAATGAACAAAGCTGTTGTTTCATTGAAAAAGATATTTGCTCCAGGACAAGCGTATGTAGCATTAAGTCGAGTGACTTCTCTTGATGGACTCATAATAGAAGATTTCAAAGAAAAAGCTATTTATGCAAAAGACAACATTGAGGAAGCTCTACAGACAATGCCTCCGTTCATTGATCCATGTAGAACCATAGAAAATGTAAAATTTCAAATGATGTTACACAATGTCCAAGGGCTCATTCCACATATTTTAGATATTCGGCAAGATAACAGATATTGTCAGGCAGATATGATTTGTGTTACAGAAACGTGGCTAAAATCAAAACTCTTTGGAGAACGATATCAGTCTTTCTGGATACCAGTTTCATGACAAACCACGAAGTGTTGCATATGATACAAGTGAAGATGTTTTTGCTACACTTAAAGAGGAAAATCATGGTGGTGTTGGCATATATCACAGACAGAATGTAAAAGCTGCTTTAGTTGATGTACCATGTACTAACATTGAATGTCTAATGTGCAATATACAAGACTTAAACACAACTGTGGCAGTCGTGTACAGACCATCATCATATAACATGCCATTATTTAGAGAGAACTTGATTACCTTAATTCATCAAATAAACTGCTTATCAGGTGGCAAAATAATTCTAGGAGATTTCAATGAAAACATTTTCAACAAATCAACTATTCATGATGTCATGCAGCATTTTGGCTTCACACAAATAGTTGAAAATGCAACAACTGAAAATGGCACATTAATTGACCATGTATATATTAAAGATAATAGACTTGGATAAAATAAAGATTGATATAATGCCCACGTACTTCAGCTATCATGACTGTGTTGTGCTGAAGTGGCTGTTATAATGAAACGTCCCATCCAGAAGGGGGGGGGGGGGGGGGATACAGAGGTGGATGCTTAACACTGGACGGCCTCTGTGGGAATTCATGCTGCCTTCACGTGCTATCGGAATTAGTGTAAATCATTTTTTTTGTTGGATATTTACCATAATATTTACTAAAAATCTTCAACAACAGAATGTTAATTAAATAAGATTTATGCAAGAATAGGACATTTCCGATAGCATGTGAAGGCAGCATTAGTCATTGGGATTGTTAGTGGGTGTTAAGGCCACCTACAAATACATTTCCCAAATTCCTGTTGAATTATCATAATTAACGGTTAATATTTTATTATTTAAATATACATGTCAATATATATATATATATATATATATATATTAATTCAATGGCCTTAACACCCACACGAAATTTATTATTTATTTTATTTATTTATTTATCCATACATTCATTCATTCATTCCTTTTTTTCTTTCTTTTTTTATGTATTTTATTGATCAAAATGTCTGTGTAATGTCATTTTACAATGAATTTGTATGGAGACCTGCATCATACAGTTGGCTAATTTATAGTTAAGTACTTCAAAAGGTGGTGTAAAAAAAATATTTGCAGCAAAACAAGAAATGGGAAGATATATAAAAAAGAAAGGAAAGCAAAGAAGGTCTTTAAGAAATATTACACTATCTTCACTGCTTCCTTCTCATCATGTTCCAACTCTTCAATTATTGATAAACAGGTAAGACTATTTTTATCTTTTAAATTGGTTATAACTTTCATTACTCTGTAATATATGTTTGTGGTATAAGGATATTATATTAAATAAATGCTTGTTTTAAGCACAATGTTTTATAAGTACATAATATGCATTAGTTGTAAAGTGTAAAAAATAAAAATCCTAATCACATCCTCATTGTCTATAGGTACATCAAAAGTCTTACGCTGCTTTGATGACCAGATCATGTTCATTATTAGGACAATATTCAACTCCAGAATCAGCTGAAGAGTACATTCTGTAAATCAAGGAAACAGTTTGACTGCAGACAACAATGTCCAGTTCATCACACCATCATCACCATTGTGGACTGTTGACTCAAGGCAAGTCATGGATTCCCTCCTGATCTCCGTATCAATTACGGACCCTACACCTGTGTGGCTCAGTTCAGCAGTAATTCAGATTCATCACAGACCGAGGTACATTTTTCTATTGTTGTCGGTTTATTTTTGTGATATTTGAGCTCATTGCACCTTTAGCTTTCTGTTCTTGGCTCTCAAAAGAGGAAATCACCATGTATTGAACTTTCTGAAATGCTTATCTCCAGTATTTGTGTTTGACAGAGGCCAATCTGTCTGTGATTGAAGGAATTGTAGTGGTGTGGTCCTGCATAGACTGAAGCCCTGACCACACTGTCATCACTGAGGATTGTCCTATGATACAGTGCCCACTGAATTATTGTCATGGGACGAGATGGATTATGCCACGTTAAAAGGTCTTCAGTTTCCACTGCTTCAGCCAACTTACAAGGTGTCTTCTTCTCTGCTGGTTCAGCCGAGTCATTAGATGTCTTTGTTGCCACTGCTTCAGTCCAGTTCCATGTCATCTTCATCACTGCTGGTCCTGCCCAGCTCCAAGTGTGTTTTGCTGCAGCTGCAGCTTTAAGTCTCCTTCATCACCATCTCTCCCTGGATCTACACGGTTCACAACTACACCAATGTCAGTCTGGTTCCTGGTTCCACCCTGCCTCTTACCTCCATCATCTCTCCACTGTCTGGTTTCATTTACACAGATCTTGGGTTTCATTGGTCTTTGTCTGCTCATTGTCAATCTCTGTTGCCTATGGTGAAAATTTTGCAGCATGAGCATAAAAGTTTTGGTGGTATGTGATTTGGGGGTTAAGTCACAATAGTATTCTGTTTACTTTCATGATTATTATTCAGTTTCACATTCCCTGTCACCACTTGCCCAAATTCTTGTTTGTTGTTATGTTTTTTTATTTATTGTTAATAATGTAGGCCTACACTACTTAACAACTATACTTTTTTTTTTAATGTTATTTTTGCTTTTAAAATTTAGTTTTTTTCAATGCATTTTAAAAGGAATGATTAATTAATGGTTTCTTTTTTATTGTTGATGTTTTGAGTTTTTTTATTTATAAATTTTTATGTTTTGTAATGTCATATTTTATGTGGACTTTTTTTTTTTTTTACTTTTTACTGCCTCTTTAATGTACTATTTAACAACTATACTTTTTATTGAATGTTATTTTTGCTTTCAAAATGTTTTCAATTCATTTAAAAGGAATGAATGAATGAATGCTTTATTTTTATTGTTGATATTTTTAGTTTATTTTTATATTCTGTAATTTCACATATTATTACATACTTCTAAATTATTCTTATTTAATATGCAATCTAGTTTTTGAACATATATTAACACAAATACTTTTCTACTTTCATATGTGCAAACAATTGAAATTAATTTTATTTAAAGTTTGTTTAAAAAATGTATTATTTAATTTATGCTTTTTTCGGTTACTTTTTAACTTTTTTCTCTATTTTATCTTTTTCTTTATTTTGATATGTAGTATTTTTAATTTTATTTATAGATTCTGTCATTTAAAATCTTAATACTTCACAATTATGTAGTTCCATTTAATGTGATTATAAAAAAAACTTCAATATGCAAAAAATTTACTGAATATATTCTTTTACTATTTCATGTTACTTATTTTCATATACATTGTTTTAAAAGAAACACTCTATTATTCTGTCAATAAAATACAGTTATGTTTTCTATGACTTTGATTCCATGTATTTTTTCAATGGCACATTTCCATATATATTCCTTTTAACTCTAATAAAAATGCTTAAACACAATTTGTTATAGATATAGAAATTTGAAATAAATGGTAGGTAAAAAAAATGCTTATTAGAGGTTTCCCGTTTAAAACACAATTTTCAGTTTTTATTGTATATTATTGGGAGTTACCGCCGTTCAAGTCGGACGTCTCGCGCAATGACTTTCCGTTTTTGAGTTATGAGTGAATTTGTACTGCGGGGGGCGTGGCCACCGTTATACTTTCGCTTTCAGGCTTCCCATTTCTCAGTGTGACAATTGTCAATAGCAATACTACAATAGATTAATTTTGACAAAATGTGATTGTAAGTGTTAAAATAATGATTTTATAAAGTCTAAATATGAATTATATAACAATATTAGGAAGTAATATGATGAAGAGACAGCAGGGGGCAGTATAATACCACTTATTGGCTCTATCATTTTAACAGGCTTGATTTTCACCAGTATTCTGCACTAAAGAAAACCAGTTTTTCCATGTTACATCCATTATGCATGCTTACACACACACACAACACACACACACACACACACACACAGTTGTTTTTTCCAATGCTACTGTAATGTCATTGAGAAAATATGGTCTATAAGCAATTCGCATATGTCTTTGTAAACTATTAATCAGATTATTCAAAATTCATTCAGAAACCTAGGACTACACACACACATTCTGTTGTAGATACAGACATTTGAACTATTTGATGGAAACCATGTTTACTGCAAGTCTCCTTCGGGATTCACATTTCTCAATGTGCCACAATTGTCAATAGTAATACTTCAATAGATGATTTTTGAAAATATGATTGTAAATGTTAAAATAATTAATTTATAAAGTCTAAATATGAATTATAGTTGAGTAGTGTGACAAAATGACTATTTTAAACAGCAGGGGGGCAGTAGAATACACTTATTGGCTTAAAATGCCATGTTATTCATTTATATTTCACCTTTTTTGGTGAGATCTGTCGGAAATTTTTCATGCTTTTTTAGAGTCACATGTTCTTACCTGATTTTAAGAAGATCTGAGCATTCATTGAAGAGATATAGGCTTTCGGGGACACTTGGTCAAGGCTACATATTGAAGTGACCATTTTATAGCCATCCAAATCCCGAAAATTTACCTTTTCTGATAATTATTGATCTAGAGAGTCCAGAGAATTGTACTGCACTGGTTTTGAACATTATGATATGAACACTATTTGATCTAGATGGAAAACACCATTTACAGCCAATACAGGCAATTTACCATAGGAAATATATGGGTTTTACCTGTTTTTAACTGCTATAGCGCCACCTACAGTCCGATCTCCATATAATTTTGCATGCTTGTTAAGGATGTTATTTCACATATGCCCACCAATTTTCGTGAAGTTCTGAGTTTTTTTTTTAGGATTTATAGGCTTTTTAGTGTATTTTGACACGCCCTTTTCTTTAAATGACCCTGTTATAGCCACCCAAATGCAAAAGTTCAACTTTTTTTCAATAATTATTGATCTAGAGAGTCCAGAGAATTGTCCTAGACTGGTCTGGTTCCGATCGGGCGAAAAACCAGGGACTAGTTCGCAAAAGTAGGTTTTTAACATATTCGTGAATATTTAATAAACGGTTTGATTGACAGCATTGGTTCTTGAGGCAAATATGTTCAGCATGAGGAGATCTATCAAATGAAATGCATATTGTGACGATATTTGTAACACCACGTGATTACAGAGGGCGTAAAACTCGTTAGCGCCAACTAGTGGCCGATTTCTTTCAAAATTCTTACAGACCTCTAGGGCCATGAGTTGAACATGCCCACTGAGTTTCGTTCCGATTGGTCATCGTTAACCTTGTGCTAAAACTTAATTGGCCGATGGCGGCCATGTTTTTTGAGATACGCCAATATCCTTTTACACATACATGGGCATTGGGCCAAGACACTGCATACCAAATTTCAAGTCAATCGGACAAACGGCCAGCTGTTTATATGTTTTTTCGGTGTTATAGCGCCACCATGTGGCCAATCGACGCGGTTTTTTTTTCCGTGACCTCAAATTAACCTCTTACACATGTGTACCAAGTTTGGTAGAATTATCTCATTTACTTCTCGAGTTATATTCATTTTAGTAAAGTAGGCTCCTCCTACAAACGTTAATTTTGCGCCCCCTAGCGACCGTGAATCGATAATTCAACTTTTTTTCAATAATTATTGATCACCAGACTCCAGAGAACATTTCTACACTGGTTTGGTTCCAATCGGGTGAAAAAACCAGGGACTAGTTCGCAAAAGTAGGTTTTTGACAAAATTCAAAATGGCGGAAAATCCAATATGGCGGAAAAAAAAAACCTGCGCGATTTTTTGTTCGTCTTGAGCCAAGGATTCCAATGATATAAGACACTTGAGTCTAGGCCAAAGGGTTATTGAGATATAAGCAAAATAGTGATTTTTTTTTGTTTTTTGCGCTGTAGCGCCACCTATGGGCCAATTGGGCTCATATTTTGATAACCTCTCCTCGATTTTTGTACTACCTTGTGGCAAAGTTTCAAGTCTCTAGCACTTACGGTTTGGGCTGCACGATGCGTTTTACGGCAGAATAATAATAATAATAATAAAAATCAGTACAATTACAATAGGTTTTCAGCACTACGTGCTTGAACACCTAATAATAATAATAATTAAAGCTGCAAGCAGCATTTGTCGGTGTTCAAGCAGTTAAGGCCTTTGAGCACATTTAAGCATTTAAGACATTAAGTTTTATTTAGCAAGCATTTAACCACTGACATCATAGATGGAAAAGACTACGTTTTAGCATGATTTACCATGATATACCACATTTTAGTGTGATTTTTCATGATTTACCATGTTCCAGTATGATTTACCATGAATCTAGCATGATTTACTATAGTTACCATGATATACCAAGTTCTAGTATGATTCACCATGATTTACCCTGTTTTAGCATGGTTTACAACAATTGAACACATTCTATTATGATTTATTATGACAAATCGAATTTGGAGATATACATCTTGTTCTTGATTTACCCTGTTTTAGCATGGTTTACAACAATTGAACACATTCTATTATGATTTAATGATTCTAGCATGATTTACCATAGTTTACCATGATTTATCTTAGTTTACCTTGATTTACCATGTTACAGGATGATTTACCATGATATACCACATTCTAGAATGATTTACCAGGATTCTAGCATGATTTACCCTATTTACTATGATTTACCATGTTTCTAGAGTTATTTACCACGATGCTAGCAATTATGTGAAGTATCAGAACAAATGAAATGATAAACTCTGACAAAATATGATTGTGTTATAATAGTAATTGTTATAGAAGGGATTTTTTAGTGTGTAAATATATGAATGCAAAAGCACATGTGAAAAGACTATTAATAATTAGTATGGCCAGCAGAGGGCAGTAGAAGACCACTTATTGGCTCACTTTCATTTTGAACTACTTGGTTTCACCAGTAATCTGCATGCTTACAAACACAAACACACACACACACAATTTTTATGCTTCTTTATCATGTTATTTCACATGTTCTGACCTGTTTTTAAGAAGATCTGAGCATTCATTGAAAAGATATAGGCTTTCGGGGACACTTGGTCAAGGCTACATATTGAAGTGACCCTATTATAGCCATCCAAATGCAGGAGTTCAACTTTTTCTGATAATTATTGATCTAGAGAGTCCAGATAATTATTCTGCACTGGTTTTGAACATTATGATATGAACAGTATTTGATCATAGATGGAAAACACCATTTACAGCCAATACAGGCAATTTACCATAGGAAATATATGGTTTTTAACTGTTTCTAACTGTTATAGCGCCATCTATAGTCCGATCTCCATAAAATTTTGCATGCTTGTTAATGATGTTATTTCACATATGCCCACCAATTTTCGTGAAGTTCTGAGGTTTTTTTTAGGATTTATAGGCTTTGAGTGTATTTTGACACGCCCCTTTTCTTAAATGACCCTGTTATAGCCATCCAAATGCAAAAGTTCAACTTTTTTTAATAATTATTGATCTAGAGAGTCCAGAGAATTGTTCTAGACTGGTCTGGTTCCGATCGGGCAAAAAACCAGGGACTAGTTCGCAAAAGTAGGTTTTTAACGTAATTGCGTATATTTAATGAGCGATTCGATTGACAGCATTGGTTCAAGAGGCAAAGTTGTTCAGCATGAGAAGATCTATCAAATGATATGCATATTGTGACGATATTTGTAACACCACGCGATTACAGAGGGCGTAAAAATCGTTAGCGCCAACTAGTGGCCGATTTCTTTCAAAATTCTTACAGACCTCTGGGGCCATGAGTTGAACATGCCCACTGAGTTTCGTTCCGATTGGCCATCGTTAACCCTGTGCTAAAACTTAATTGGCCGATGGCGGCCATGTTTTTTGAGATACGCCAATATCCTTTTACACATACATGGGGCCTTGGGCCAAGACACTGCATACCAAATTTCAAGTCATTCGGACAAACGGCCACGATTTTATAAGTTTTGTCTGTGTTATAGCGCCACCATGTGGCCAATCGACGCGGTTTTTTTACCGTGACCTCAAATTGACCTCTTACACATGTGTACCAAGTTTGGTGAAGCTATCTCATTTACTTCTTGAGTTATAGGCATTTTAGTCAAATAGGCTCCTCCCACAACGTTCATTTTGCGCCCCCTAGCGACCCCGATTTAAAAATTATTATTTTTTTCGATCATTATTGATCTTCAGACTCCAGAGAACATTTCTGCACTGGTTTGGTTCCGATTGGGCAAAAAACCAGGGACTAGTTCACAAAAGTAGTTTTACAACAAAATTCAAAATGGCGGAAAATTTTCCCTACCGGAAATAAAATCGGAGATATACATTTTGTTCATCAGGAGTCCAGCTTTCCAATGATATAAGACACTTGAGGCTGGGACATACGGTCTAGGAGATATGACCAGTTTCGCGTATTTGCTGCTATAGCGCCACCTATGGGCCAATCGGGCTCATATTTTGATAACCTCTCCTCGATTTTTGTACTACCCATTGGCAAAGTGTCAAGTCTCTAGGACTTACGGTTTGGGCTGCACGATGCGTTTTACGGCAGAATAATAATAATAAAAATCAGTACAATTACAATAGGTTTTCAGCACTTCGTGCTTGAACACCTAATAATAAAAATCAGTACAATTACAATAGGTTTTCAGCACTTCGTGCTTGAACACCTAATTAAAGCTGCAAGCAGCATTTGTCGGTGTTCAAGCTTGTAAGGCCTTTAGGGCCTTTAAGCACCTTAGCATCAAAAGACATTAAGATTTAATCAGCAAGCATTTAACCACTGACATCATAGATGGAAAAACACCATTTACAACCAATACAGGCAATTTACCATAGGAAATATATGGTTTAAAAGCTTTTTAACAGTTATAGCGCCACCTATGGTCCGATCTCCATAAAATTTTGCATGCTTGTTAATGATGTTATTTCACATATGCCCACCAATTTTCGTGAAGTTCTGAGTTTTTTTTTAGGATTTATAGGCTTTTGAGTGTATTTTGACACGCCCCATTTCTTAAATGACCCTCTTATAGCCATCCAAATGCAAAAGTTCAACTTTTTTTTAATAATTATTGATCTAGAGAGTCCAGAGAATTGTTCTAGACTGGTCTGGTTCCGATCGGGCGAAAAACCAGGGACTAGTTCGCAAAAGTAGGTTTTTAACGTAATTGCGTATAATTAATGAACAATTCGATTGACAGCATTAGTTCTAGAGGCAAAGTTGTTCAGCATGAGGAGATCTATCAAATGATATGCATATTCTGACGATATTTGTAACACCACGTGATTACAGAGCCGTAAAACTCGTTAGCGCCAACTAGTGGCCGATTTCTTTCAAAACTCTTACAGACCTCTAGGGCCATGAGTTGAACATGCCCAATGAGTTTCGTTCTGATTGGCCATCGTTAACCTTGTCTTAAACTTAATTGGCCAATGGCGGCCATGTTTTTTGAGATACGCCAATATCCTTTTACACATACATGGGGCCTTGGGCCAAGACACTGCATACCAAATTTCAAGTCAATCGGACAAACGGTCAGGTGTTTATACGTTTTTTCTCTGTTATAGCGCCACCATGTGGCCAATCGACGCGGTTTTTTTATCGTGACCTCAGATTGACCTCCTACACATGTGTACCAAGTTTGGTAAAGTTATCTCATTTACTACTTGAGTTATAGGCATTTTAGTAAAATAGGCTCCGCCCATATTAACGTTTTGACGCCCCCTAGCAACCGTGAATCGAAATTTCAACTTTTTTTCAATGATTATTGATCTTCAGACTCCAGAGAACATTTCTGCACTGGTTTGGTTCCGATCGGGCAAAAAACCAGGGACTAGTTCACAAAAGTAGGTTTTTGACAAAATTCAAAATGGCGGAAAATCCAATATGGCGGAAATGAAATCGGAGATATACATTTTTTACGCCAGGTGGTCAGCTTTCCAATGATATAAGACACTTGAGTCTACGACTTACGGTCTAGGAGTTATGAGCAGTTATGCGCAATTGATTGCTATAGCGCCACCTATAGGCCAATTTGGCTCATATTTTGATAACCTCTCCTCGATTTTTGTACTACCTACTGGCAAAGTTTCAAGTCTCCAGCACTTATGGTTTGGGCTGCACGATGCGTTTTACGGCGGAAGAATAATAATAATAATAATAATTAAAGCTGCAAGCAGCATTTGTCGGTGTTCAAGCTTTTAAGGCCTTTAAGCATTTAAGACATTAAGTTTTATTTAGCA
Source organism: Phoxinus dragarum (assembly GCA_033366665.1). Lineage (NCBI taxonomy): Eukaryota > Metazoa > Chordata > Actinopteri > Cypriniformes > Leuciscidae > Phoxinus > Phoxinus dragarum. The sequence continues at coordinate 16,097 of JARPMJ010003846.1, forward strand.
AGCATTTAACCACTGACATCATAGATGGAAAAGACTACGTTTTAGCATGATTTACCATGATATACCACATTTTAGTGTGATTTTTCATGATTTACCATGTTCCAGTATGATTTACCATGAATCTAGCATGATTTACTATAGTTTACCATGATATACCAAGTTCTAGTATGATTCACCATGATTTACCCTGTTTTAGCATGGTTTACAACAATTGAACACATTCTATTATGATTTAATGATTCTAGCATGATTTACCATAGTTTACCATGATTTATCTTAGTTTACCTTGATTTACCATGTTACAGGATGATTTACCATGATATACCACATTCTAGAATGATTTACCAGGATTCTAGCATGATTTACCCTATTTACTATGATTTACCATGTTTCTAGAGTTATTTACCACGATTTACCACGTTGCTAGCAATTATGTGAAGCATCAGAACAAATGAAATGATAAACTCTGACAAAATATGATTGTGTTATAATAGTCATTGTTATAGAAGGTATTTTTCAGTGTCTAAATATATGAATGCAAAAGCAAATGTGAAAAGACTATTAATAATTAATATGGCCAGCAGAGGGCAGTAGAAGACCACTTATTGGCTCACTTTCATTTTGAACTACTTGGTTTCTCCAGTAATCTGCATGCTTACAAACACAAACACACACACACAATTTTCATGCTTCTTTATCATGTTATTTCACATGTTCTGACCTGTTTTTAAGAAGATCTGAGCATTCATTGAAGATATATAGGCTTTCGGGGACACTTGGTCAAGGCTACATATTGAAGTGACCCTATTATAGCCATCCAAATACAGAAGTTCAACTTTTTCTGATAATCATTGATCTAGAGAGTCCAGATAATTATTCTGCACTGGTTTTGAACATTATGATGTGAACATTATTTGATCATAGATGGAAAACACCATTTACAGCCAATACAGGCAATTTACCATAGGAAATATATGGTTTTTAACTGTTTTTAACTGTTATAGCGCCACCTATAGTCCGATCTCCATATAATTTTGCATGCTTGTTAAGGATGTTATTTCACATATGCCCACCAATTTTCGTGAAGATCTGAGGTTTTTTTTAGGATTTATAGGCTTTTGAGTGTATTTTGACACGCCCCTTATCTTAAATGACCCTCTTATAGCCATCCAAATGCAAAAGTTCAACTTTTTTTTAATAATTATTGATCTAGAGAGTCCAGAGAATTGTTCTAGACTGGTCTGGTTCCGATCGGGCGAAAAACCAGGGACTAGTTCGCAAAAGTAGGTTTTTAACGTAATTGCGTATAATTAATGAACAATTCGATTGACAGCATTAGTTCTAGAGGCAAAGTTGTTCAGCATGAGGAGATCTATCAAATGATATGCATATTCTGACGATATTTGTAACACCACGTGATTACAGAGCCGTAAAACTCGTTAGCGCCAACTAGTGGCCGATTTCTTTCAAAACTCTTACAGACCTCTAGGGCCATGAGTTGAACATGCCCACTGAGTTTCGTTCTGATTGGCCATCGTTAACCTTGTCTTAAACTTAATTGGCCAATGGCGGCCATGTTTTTTGAGATACGCCAATATCCTTTTACACATACATGGGGCCTTGGGCCAAGACACTGCATACCAAATTTCAAGTCAATCGGACAAACGGTCAGGTGTTTATACGTTTTTTCTGTTTTATAGCGCCACCATGTGGCCAATCGACGCGTTTTTTTTATCGTGACCTCAAATTGACCTCCTACACATGTGTACCAAGTTTGGTAAAGTTATCTCATTCACTACTTGAGTTATAGGCATTTTAGTAAAATAGGCTCCGCCTATATTAACGTTTTGACGCCCCCTAGCAACCGTGAATCGAAATTTCAATTTTTTTTCAATGATTATTGATCTTCAGATTCCAGAGAACATTTCTGCACTGGTTTGGTTCCGATCGGGCAAAAAACCAGGGACTAGTTCACAAAAGTAGGTTTTTGACAAAATTCAAAATGGCGGAAAATCCAATATGGCGGAAATGAAATCGGAGATATACATTTTCTACGCCAGGTGGTCAGCTTTCCAATGATATAAGACACTTGAGTCTACGACTTACGGTCTAGGAGTTATGAGCAGTTATGCGCAATTGATTGCTATAGCGCCACCTATAGGCCAATTTGGCTCATATTTTGATAACCTCTCCTCGATTTTTGTACTACCTACTGGCAAAGTTTCAAGTCTCCAGCACTTATGGTTTGGGCTGCACGATGCGTTTTACGGCGGAAGAATAATAATAATAATAATAATTAAAGCTGCAAGCAGCATTTGTCGGTGTTCAAGCAGTTAAGGCCTTTGAGCACATTTAAGCATTTAAGACATTAAGATTTATTTAGCAAGCTTTTAATCACTGACATCATAGATGGAATAGACCATGTTTTAGCATGATATACCATATTTTAGTTAGATTTTTCATGATTTACCATGTTCCAGTATGATTTACCATGAATCTAGCATGATTTACTATAGTTTACCATGATATACCAAGTTCTAGTATGATTCAGCATGATTTACTCTGTTCTATTATGGTTTACAACAATTGAACACATTGTAGTATGATTTAATATGATTCTAGCATGATTTACCATAGTTTACCATGATTTATCTTAGTTTACCTTGATTTACCATGTTATAAGATGATTTACCATGATATACCACATTCCAGAATGATTTATCAGGAATCTAGCATGATTTACCTTATTTACTGTGATTTACCATGTTTATAACGTTATTTACCACGATTTACCACGTTGCTAGCATCAGAACAAATGAAGTGATAAACTCTGACAAAATATGATTGTGTTATAATAGTAATTGTTATATAAGGGATTTTTTAGTGTCTAAATGAATGCAAAAGCACATGTGAAAAGACTATTAATAATTAGAATGTCCAGCAGAGGGTAGTAGAAGACCACTTATTGGCTCACTTTCATTTTGAACTGCTTGGTTTCACCAGTATTCTGCATTAAAGCAAAACATTTTTTTCATGTTAACTCCATGATGCATGTTTACACACACACATTTGGGATATGTTATTGTGAAAATCTCTTTTAATGCTGTACAATAAGCATTTCAGGATTCCCATTTCTCTATGTGACACAATTGTCAATAGTAATACTCCAATAGATGAATTTTGACAAAATGTGATTGTAAATGTTAAAATAATTATTTTATAAAGTCTAAATATGACTTATATAACAATATTAGGGAGTAATATGATTAAATGACAGCAGGGGGCAGTATAATACCACTTATTGGCTTAATATACCATGTTATTCATATCATTTTCATCTTTTTTAACTGTTAAAGAGGCAAATTTTGTCCGATCTATCTGAAATTTGTCATGCTTCTTTATCATGTTATTTCACATGTTCTGACCTGTTTTTAAGAAGATCTGAGCATTCATTGAAGAGATATAGGCTTTCGGGGACACTTGGTCAAGGCTACATATTGAAGTGACCCTATTATAGCCATCCAAATGCAGAAGTTCAACTTTTTCTGATAATCATTGATCTAGAGAGTCCAGATAATTATTCTGCACTGGTTTTGAACATTATGATATGAACATTATTTGATCATAGATGGAAAACACCATTTACAGCCAATACAGGCAATTTACCATAGGAAATATATGTTTTTTAACTGTTTTTAACTGTTATAGCGCCACCTATAGTCCGATCTACATATAATTTTGCATGCTTGTTAAGGATGTTATTTCACATATGCCCACCAATTTTCGTGAAGTTCTGAGTTTTTTTTTTTTTAGGATTTATAGGCTTTTGAGTGTATTTTGACACGCCCTTTTCTTAAATGACCCTGTTATAGCCACCCAAATGCAAAAGTTCAACTTTTTTTCAATAATTATTGATCTAGAGAGTCCAGAGAATTGTCCTAGACTGGTCTGGTTCCGATCGGGCAAAAAACCAGGGACTAGTTCGCAAAAGTAGGTTTTTAACGTAATTGCAAATATTTAATGAACGATTTGATTGACAGCATTGGTTCTTGAGGCAAAGTTGTTCAGCATGAGGAGATCTATCAAATGATATGCATATTGTAACGATATTTTGAACACCACGTGATTACAGAGGGCGTAAAAATAGTTAGCGCCAACTAGTGGCCGATTTCTTTCAAAATTCTTACAGACCTCTAGGGCCATGAGATGAACATGCCCACTGAGTTTCGTTCCGATTGGCCATCGTTAACCTTGTGCTAAAACTTAATTGGCCGATGGCGGCCATGTTTTTTGAGATACGCCAATATCCTTTTACACATACATGGGGCCTTGGGCCAAGACATTGCATACCAAATTTCAAGTCAATCGAACAAACGGCCACGATTTTATAGGTTTTGTCTGTGTTAAAGCGCCACCATGTGGCCAATCGACGCGGGTTTTTTACCGTGACCTCAAATTGACCTCTTACACATATGTACCAAGTTTGGTGAAGCTCTCTCATTTACTTCTTGAGTTATTGGCATTTTAGTAAAATAGGCTCCTCCCACAACGTTCATTTTGCGCCCCCTAGCGAGCCCGATTTGAAAATTCAACTTTTTTTCGATCATTATTGATCTGCAGACTCCAGAGAACATTTCTGCACTGGTTTGGTTCCGATTGGGCAAAAAACCAGGGACTAGTTCACAAAAGTAGGTTTACAACAAAATTCAAAATGGCGGAAAATTTTTCCTACCGGAAATAAAATCGGAGATATACGTTTTGTTCATCAGGAGTCCAGCTTTCCAAGGATATAAGACACTTGAGGCTGGGACATACGGTCTAGGAGATATGACCAGTTTCGCGTATTTGCTGCTATAGCGCCACCTATGGGCCAATCGGGCTCATATTTTGATAACCTCTCCTCGATTTTTGTACTACCCATTGGCAAAGTTTCAAGTCTCTAGGACTTACGGTTTGGGCTGCACGATGCGTTTTACGGCAGAATAATAATAATAATTAAAGCTGCAAGCAGCATTTGTCGGTGTTCAAGCTTTTAAGGCCTTTAGGGCCTTTAAGCACCTTAGCATCAAAAGACATTAAGATTTAATCAGCAAGCATTTAACCACTGACATCATAGATGGAAAAACACCATTTACAGCCAATACAGGCAATTTACCATAGGAAATATATGGTTTAAAAGCTTTTTAACAGTTATAGCGCCACCTATGGTCCGATCTCCATAAAATTTTGCATGCTTGTTAATGATGTTATTGCACATATGCTCACCAGTTTTTGTGAAGTTTTAAGTTTTTATTTAGGATTTATAGGCTTTTAAGTGTATTTTGACACGCCCCTTTTCTTAAATTACCCTCTTATAGCCATGCAAATGCAAAAGTTCAATTTTTTTTAATAATTATTGATCTAGAGAGTCCAGAGAATTGTTCTAGACTGGTCTGGTTCCGATCGGGCGAAAAACCAGGGACTAGTTCGCAAAAGTAGGTTTTTAACGTAATTGCGTATAATTAATGAACAATTCGATTGACAGCATTAGTTCTAGAGGCAAAGTTGTTCAACATGAGGAGATCTATCAAATGATATGCATATTCTGACGATATTTGTAACACCACGTGATTACAGAGCCGTAAAACTCGTTAGCGCCAACTAGTGGCCGATTTTTTTCAAAACTCTTACAGACCTTTAGGGCCATGAGTTGAACATGGCCATCGAGTTTTGTTACGATTGGCCTCCGTTAACCTTGTCTAATGGGTGCTTAAACTTCATTGGCCAATGGCGGCCATTTTTTTTTTAGATACGCCAATATCCTTCTAGACATAGATGGCCCCTTGGGCCAAGACACTGCATACCAAATTTTAAGTCAATCGGACAAACGGTCAGGTGTTTATACGTTTTTTCTGTGTTATAGCGCCACCATGTGGCCAATCGACGCGGTTTTTTTTATCGTGACCTCAAATTTTCCTCCTACACATGTGTACCAAGTTTGGTGAAGTTATCTCATTTACTACTTGAGTTATAGGCGTTTTAGTAATATAGGCTCCGCCTACAATGTTAATTTTACGCCCCCTAGCGACCGTTAATCGATAATTGAACTTTTTTTCAATAATTATTGATTATCAGACTCCAGAGAACATTTCTGCATTGGTTTGGTTCCGATCGGGCGAAAAACCAGGGACTAGTTTGCAAAAGTAGGTTTTTGACAAAATTCAAAATGGCGGAAAAATTTGCATACCGGAAATGAAATCGGAGATATACATTTTTTACGTCAGGTGATCAGCTTTCCAATGATATGAGACACTTGAGTCTACGACATACGGTCTAGGAGTTATGACCAGTTTTGCGCAATTGGTTGCTATAGCGCCACCTATGGGCCAATCAGGGTCATAATTTGATAACCTCTCCTCGATTTTTGTACTACCTTGTGGCAAAGTTTCAAGTCTCTAGCTCTTACGGTTTGGGCTGCACGATGCGTTTTACGGCAGAATAATAATAATAATAATAATAAAAATCAGTACAATTACAATAGGTTTTCAGCACTTCGTGCTTGAACACCTAAAAATCAGTACAATTACAATAGGTTTTCAGCACTTCGTGCTTGAACACCTAATAAAAATCAGTACAATTACAATAGGTTTTCAGCACTTCGTGCTTGAACACCTAATAAAAATCAGTACAATTACAATAGGTTTTCAGCACTTCGTGCTTGAACACCTAATAAAAACCGGTACAATTACAATAGGTTTTCAGCACTTCGTGCTTGAACACCTAATAATGACGGTACCTTTTTGCCAGTTTTAGCGCCACCTAAGGTCCGATCTCCATGAAACTCGGCATGCTTCCTCACCATGTTATGACACATATGCTGATCAATTTTTGTGCAGTTCTGAGTTTTAGTTTAGGATTTGTAGGCTTTTGAGTGTATTTTGACACGCCCCTTTTCTTATTAACCCTGTTACAGCCACCCAAATGCAAAAATTACACTTTTTTTCGATAATTATTGATCAGCAGAGTCCAGAGAATTGTCCTAGACTGGTCTGGTTCAGATCAGGCAAAAAACCAGGGACTAGTTCGCACAAGTAGCTTTTGGACAAAATTGGCCATAACTTTTTTTTTTGGGCCCAAATCGAATTTAGAGATATACATCTTGTTTGACTTGTGCCAAGGATTACAGGGATGTGGAAATTGTGAGTCTAGCCCAAAAGACCTAGGAGTTATGACCAATTTAGTACTTTGGGTTGCTATAGCGCCACCTATGGGCCAATTGGGCTCATATTCTGATAACCTCTCCTCGATTTTTGTACTACCTATTGGCAAAGTTTCAAAGCTCCAGCACTTACGGTTTGGGCTGCACGATGCGTTTTACGGCAGAATAATAATCAGCACAATTACAATAGGTTTTTCAACACTTCGTGCTTGAACACCTAATAATGACGGTACCTTTTTGCCAGTTTTAGCGCCACCTAAGGTCCGATCTCCATGAAACTCGGCATGCTTCCTCACCATGTTAAGACACATGTGCTGATCAATTTTTGTGCAGTTCTGAGTTTTTGTTTAGGATTTGTAGGCTTTTGAGTGTATTTTGACACGCCCCTTTTCTTAAATGACCCACTTATAGCCACCCAAATGCAAAAATTACACTTTTTTTCGATAATTATTGATCTAGAGAGTCCAGAGAATTGTCCTAGACTGGTCTGGTTCAGATCAGGCAAAAAACCAGGGACTAGTTCGCACAAGTAGGTTTTGGACAAAATTGGCCATAACTTTTTTTTTTGGGCCCAAATCGAATTTAGAGATATACATCTTGTTTGACTTGTGCCAAGGATTACAGGGATGTGGAAATTGTGAGTCTAGCCCAAAAGACCTAGGAGTTATGACCAATTTAGTACTTTGGGTTGCTATAGCGCCACCTATGGGCCAATTGGGCTCATATTCTGATAACCTCTCCTCGATTTTTGTACTACCTATTGGCAAAGTTTCAAAGCTCCAGCACTTACGGTTTGGGCTGCACGATGCGTTTTACGGCAGAATAATAATCAGCACAATTACAATAGGTTTTCAACACTTCGTGCTTGAACACCTAATAATGACGGTACCTTTTTGCCAGTTTTAGCGCCACCTAAGGTCCGATCTCCATGAAACTCGGCATGCTTCCTCACCATGTTATGACACATATGCTGATCAATTTTTGTGCAGTTCTGAGTTTTAGTTTAGGATTTGTAGGCTTTTGAGTGTATTTTGACACGCCCCTTTTCTTATTAACCCTGTTACAGCCACCCAAATGCAAAAATTACACTTTTTTTCGATAATTATTGATCAGCAGAGTCCAGAGAATTGTCCTAGACTGGTCTGGTTCAGATCAGGCAAAAAACCAGGGACTAGTTCGCACAAGTAGCTTTTGGACAAAATTGGCCATAACTTTTTTTTTTGGGCCCAAATCGAATTTAGAGATATACATCTTGTTTGACTTGTGCCAAGGATTACAGGGATGTGGAAATTGTGAGTCTAGCCCAAAAGACCTAGGAGTTATGACCAATTTAGTACTTTGGGTTGCTATAGCGCCACCTATGGGCCAATTGGGCTCATATTCTGATAACCTCTCCTCGATTTTTGTACTACCTATTGGCAAACTTTGCCAAAATTACACTTTTTTTCGATAATTATTGATCTAGAGAGTCCAGAGAATTGTCCTAGACTGGTCTGGTTCAGATCAGGCAAAAAACCAGGGACTAGTTCGCACAAGATATACATCTTGTTTGACTTGTGCCAAGGATTACAGGGATGTGGAAATTGTGAGTCTAGCCCAAAAGACCTAGGAGTTATGACCAATTTAGTACTTTGGGTTGCTATAGCGCCACCTATGGGCCAATTGGGCTCATATTCTGATAACCTCTCCTCGATTTTTGTACTACCTATTGGCAAAGTTTCAAAGCTCCAGCACTTACGGTTTGGGCTGCACGATGCGTTTTACGGCAGAATAATAATCAGCACAATTACAATAGGTTTTCAACACTTCGTGCTTGAACACCTAATAATGACGGTACCTTTTTGCCAGTTTTAGCGCCACCTAAGGTCCGATCTCCATGAAACTCGGCATGCTTCCTCACCATGTTAAGACACATGTGCTGATCAATTTTTGTGCAGTTCTGAGTTTTTGTTTAGGATTTGTAGGCTTTTGAGTGTATTTTGACACGCCCCTTTTCTTAAATGACCCACTTATAGCCACCCAAATGCAAAAATTACACTTTTTTTCGATAATTATTGATCTAGAGAGTCCAGAGAATTGTCCTAGACTGGTCTGGTTCAGATCAGGCAAAAAACCAGGGACTAGTTCGCACAAGTAGGTTTTGGACAAAATTGGCCATAACTTTTTTTTTTTGGGCCCAAATCGAATTTAGAGATATACATCTTGTTTGACTTGTGCCAAGGATTACAGGGATGTGGAAATTGTGAGTCTAGCCCAAAAGACCTAGGAGTTATGACCAATTTAGTACTTTGGGTTGCTATAGCGCCACCTATGGGCCAATTGGGCTCATATTCTGATAACCTCTCCTCGATTTTTGTACTACCTATTGGCAAAGTTTCAAAGCTCCAGCACTTACGGTTTGGGCTGCACGATGCGTTTTACGGCAGAATAATAATCAGCACAATTACAATAGGTTTTCAACACTTCGTGCTTGAACACCTAATAATGACGATACCTTTTTGCCAGTTTTAGCGCCACCTATGGTCCGATCTCCATGAAACTCGGCATGCTTCCTCACCATGTTATGACACATATGCTGATCAATTTTTGTGCAGTTCTGAGTTTTAGTTTAGGATTTGTAGGCTTTTGAGTGTATTTTGACACGCCCCTTTTCTTAAATGACCCACTTATAGCCATCCAAATGCAAAATTTCAACTTTTTTTCAATAATTATTAATCAGCAGAGTCCAGAGAACTGTCCTAGACTGGTCTGGTTCCGATCGGACGAAAAACCAGGGACTAGTTCGCAAATGTAGGTTTTTAACGTAATTGCGTATAATTAATGAACAATTCGATTGACAACATTAGTTCTAGAGGCAAAGTTGTTCAACATGAGGAGATCTATCAAATGATATGCATATTCTGACGATATTTGTAACACCACGTGATTACAGACCCGTAAAACTCGTTAGCGCCAACTAGTGGCCGATTTCTTTCAAAACTCTTACAGACCACTTTGGCCACGAGTTGAACATGCCCGACGAGTTTCGTTCCGATTGGCCTCCGGTAACCTGGTCTAATAGGTGATTCAACTTCATTGGTCAATGGCGGCCATTTTTTTTTTTAGATACGCCAATATCCTTCTAGACATACATGGGGCCATGGGCCAAGACACTGGATACCAAATTTCAAATCAATCGGACAAACGGTCAGGTGTGTATACGTTTTTTCTTGTTTATAGCGCCACCGTGTGGTCAATTGACGCGTTTTTTTTACCGTGACCAAAAATTGACCTCCTACACATATGTACCAAGTTTGGTGAAGTTATCTCATTTACTTCTCGAATTATAGTCATTTTAGTAAAATAGGCTCCTCCCACAATGTTCATTTAGCGCCCCCTAGCGACCCCGATTTGAAAATTCAACTTTTTTTCGATGATTCTTGATCATCAGACTCCAGAAAACATTTCTGAACTGGTTTGGTTCCGATCGGGCAAAAAACCAGGGAATAGTTTGCAAAAGTAGGTTTTTGACAAAATTCAAAATGGCGGAAAATCCAATATGGCGGAAATTAAATCGGAGATATACGTTTTGTTCTCCAGGTGACCAGCTTTCCAATGATATAAAACACTTGAGTCTGCGACATACGGTCTAGGTGTTATGACCAGTTTCGCGCAATTGGTTGCTATAGCGCCACCTATGGGCCAATCTGGCTCATAATTTGATAACCTCTCCTCGATTTTTGTACTACCATTTGGCAAAGTTTCAAGTCTCTAGCTCTTACGGTTTGGGCTGCACGATGCGTTTTACGCAGAATAATAATATAATAAAAAATCAGTACAATTACAATAGGTTTTCAGCACTTCGTGCTTGAACACCTAATAAAAATCGGTACAATTACAATAGGTTTTCAGCACTTCGTGCTTGAACACCTAATAATAAAAATCAGTACAATTACAATAGGTTTTCAGCACTTCGTGCTTGAACACCTAAAAAATCGGTACAATTACAATAGGTGTTCAGCATTTCATGCTTGAACCCCTAAATATCTAGATAAATTACCAATAATCTATAGGCATTCCAAGCTAAATTCAAGGTCAAGATAAAATTGAGTCAGATAAAAGTGTAATTGAAATTAAATCACTCTGCGCACTGAAAAGACAGAACACACAGGAGACCTTCTGCCACACCTTTGGATATCACCGTTGGGTCAATTGGGTGGACCTTAAAGAACAGTGAGTTTGTCCTGTAATATTGACAGTTTTTATACATAATGTACATAATGACAGTTGTTCACAGACCTGTACGAGACGTAGATGATCGTCAGTGTGTGAGAGCTGCTCCAGCTCAGTGTTTTCTCCTCTTCAGCTCAGTGATCTCCTGATGCAGATCTTTAATGAGATCTTCAGGCCTGTTTCTCTGCTGCTTTCTGCTGTTCCTCCATCATCTTCAGCAGATCAGACTGACATCTCTCAATGGAGCGGATCAGATCAGTGAAGATCTCAACACTGGAGGATTTCTCTTCCTCTGTGTTTCTCTGATGAATGAGAACATTTCTACTTGTTAATCTATTCCGTATTTTTTTTAAATGTATGTCTTTTTTGCTAGGATAGTTAGAGAGTGAACAGAAAGTGAAAGGGGGAATGGAAACGACCATGAGTCAGGATATGAACTCGGGTTGATCGAAGCACAAACCTTGCTCAGCTCTACTGAGTGTTGGATCTCTTGAATCTTCTTCATTCTGTCCTGGATCATCTGATGAATGTCTATCTGTGTCTGAACCAGCTGATTCTACATACAAAGAAAAACATAGACACATTTATCACTGGATATAGCTTTCCATCTTCTTTACAGTCTTATTTTTTTAGTTCAAAAAGTATAGTTTGAATCTTTTAGTCCATGTCTGACTGGTTTGATCTTTATCAGATGTCATGAAAGACTATTGGATTTAGCTGTTTTTTTTAAATAAAAAGGGACAGGTTCTTCAACATGTCAAGACACAGGAAAGAAAATGTCTAGGTTACTAATGTAACCCCCATTCCCTGAAGGAACTGAGACGTTACGTTGGACTGAACTGATGTAATGCGATCTCAGATTAAAGCCCAATCACCTTTGAGTGGTAACAGAACACGCCAATGTGAAATTTGCATTGGGTATATAAGGCAGTGTGCAAACTCTGACATTAAGTTTTCTGCTGAGGAGATGAGACGGGGGTCCCAGACGTTTCTGCGGAGCTACAGGTGTTGTGTACAGGCATCTAGGTTACATTAGTAATCTAGACCTTCCCTATCAGTCAGTCATGTTCGACGTAACGCCAAACTGAACTAACAAATTGGGAGGTGGAGTCAATACCGTTACAAAGATCGCAGAGTGGACTCTGCCGAGTGAAAGGCACGGGATCGCCAACAGGAAAGCCATACTGTGGAAGAATGCACATATGAGATCCTCTAGGAGGGGAACCACAACATATAGGCATCTAGTCTAGTACAGGGGCTGACCAAACCGGGCATACACACAAGTACTAGACCTGGCGTCAGATTACTCCACCGCATTTGACTGCCAAGGATGCTGGAGGAACTCGCCTGAGGAGCAGAGGTGCTCGTATCTCATCCTTAGAGGGGAATGGCACAGCAAGCGAGACACAGAGCCAGCCTATCCTCATATTACCTGTTTGTACCCAACACATGGGAAGAAACCGGCTCCATTTAGGTGTTGCCCAGCCTGCAGCTCTGCATATGTCTGCCAGAGAGGTGCCGTGCGCCAACGCCTAGGAGGAAGCAACTCGTCGAGTGAACGAAGTCCACCACCTGGTCTCTGAAAGGAGTGGTGGGAACTGTGGGAACATTTCCAGGCAGGGACTTGATTTCCAGGCACGCTTCGTTGACCGAAATGGCCTACAGGTCCCCCTGCCTCTTAATGGATGTGAAAAGAGTCAGAGCACTGTCTTCAGAGGACAGACTCTTGACCTCTACTGACTGCAAGGGCTCAAAGGGTGCTCTCTGTAGGGCCGTTAAGACCAGAGAGAAGTCCCAAGAGGGGATGAGGCATGGCTGAGGAGGAATTGGAACTGATGACCAAGTCGTGTTTCCTCAGAGACTTACCGTCTACTGCGTTGTGATGTGCTGCGATTGCGTCAACATACAAGTCAAGTCAGATTAATTTATATAGCGCTTTTAACAATATGAATTGTTTCAAAACAGCTTTACAGTGATAATAGGAAATTATAGTAACAGAGATTGTTTTGGCTTTACAGCAGACCTAGGAAAAAGTTATTGTCCAGCTAAAGTCACTTCCGTTGCGAAGATCATTAGGTATTAACTAAGGGCCCGATTACACGACACCGTTCTAACAGAAAAACCTCAACGCGCTTCGGCCGCCCATCCGCACAAAACAGTGCCAGGTGGCTCGAGAACGCACTCCCGAAAATAGGTTCCAAGGTGCAAACGATTATCAGTTATCTCTGCACAAACCTACGCAACCTCTGCGTAAACCTCTGTACCGACACCGACGTTGCACACATGCACATCACGTGTTCAGTCCATAGGTATGCGCGTTTAAATATGTGCGCATGCGTGTAGTCCTTCTTTACAAATCAACCCTCAACAAACTACTTGTCTGGCCTTAAAAATGTATAATACAGAATTATTTATCGCGTCCGCGTAGCCATGTGGTGGAGGGAGACAGCCTTCGCTCCAGCCTGTTTTGCAGGGCATCTATGGGGGTCTTCCCTGCGAGAAGAACACCAATCAACAAATGGGCTCCACTTCAAAGCACAAGCGTGCCTCGTAGAGGGGGCTCTCGCTGAAGTGATTGTGTCAACAGATGCCTCCAGCACGGGCTGGGATGCTGTATGCGACGGGCAGTCAGTCTCGGGTTCCTGGACAGGACCTTGACTACAGTGGCAGCTGCCTTCCTGCCCCTGAACAAATTCAAGCAGTTCAGCACTGACTGTGCGCACTCATTCGTGAGACGTGCTGTCATGTCTAACTCCATACCGAGAAAAGAGGATTCTCTGCATGGGGGAGAGTTTGATCTTTTCCCAGTTGACCCGAACCCCCAAACGGCTGAGGTGCCTGAGCACCAGGTCCCTGTGTTCGCATAACTGATTTTGCGACTTTGGCCCAAATGAGCCAGTCGCCGAGATACGTCGAGAAAAGTATGTGTCTTTCAGGTCGATCACTGCAAACCAATCTTGGAGGCTAACGCACGTGAGGATGCATTTCTGCGCAGAGACATAATTTCAGGTCGGGTTTTATCTTAAAATGACTTAAATACTCGAAATTTGGAGTGTTCCACTCGAGCCCAATGCTCGTGGCGGCCTGGGAAATCATGGCAGTCAGCTCTGGGTCGGACTCGAACAATGCTACTCTGCGCGAAGGGGACAGCGCAGCAAAAATCTTCATCCCCAGAGTACTCAAGCCCGCCCTCTGATGCAGCGATCGACATCCGGTCCTCTGTAGGAGCTCCGAATGAGATGCCGGGTCCCCCATGGGAAGGACCATCAACCACAGCCGGACTCCACCTTTTTCAAGGTATCTTAGTCTTTATCTCAACATCAACAATCAACGCATGACTCAACAATGATGCATGCTTAGATCCCAGACATGTGAGGCAGTGATCGTGGCCCTCAGATGGTGCCAGGAAACGACCACATCCAGAAACACACGGGTGGAATGACATCTTGAAAAAGACGCAACGCCACACCTTTGTTTACTGTTTTAGAGAAATTGCTCTTTAGATTTTGAAGCGCCCAGGGGAACAGCCGCTGCACTTAACCGTGCAAACACTCATCAACCGCTGCCTTATATACCAGGAACCAGGAAGTGGCTTGCGTTGCAAATCTCATTCGCCAATGTGCATTGGCTTGTTCTTGTTACTACTCGTAGGTGATTGGGCTCTCAGGCGAGATATCTATACGTCAGTATAGATGTAACATCGAATGTGACTGACTGATAGAAACTGCATTTCATGGGGTGTTTAAAGTGTTGTGTTTGTATCTCTTTACCTTCTTCTCTCGACTCTCCTCCTCTATAGGAACAGTGTTGTGAGTCCTGTGTTCTCCTTCAGTGCAGAACAGACAAACACACGTCTGGTCATCTCTACAGAACAGCTCCAGAGGTCTCTCGTGTTTCTGGCATATATAATCCTCCAGATTTTCCACAGCATTGATGAGTTTGTGTTTTCTTTAGACGTGGGACTCTGAGATGAGGTTCCAGATGAGAGTCACAGTAAGAGCTTTGACACGTCAGGCAGGTCTTCACCGCTTTCTGCTTTCTTCCATCACAGACGTCACAGAACACCTCAGATTCTCCTAGATTGAGCTTCTCCTTAAAGTGTTCCACAACCTCTCTGAGTGTTGTATTAATCTTGAGATCAGGTCTTTTGCTGAATGTTTCTTTACAGAGTGGACAGAAGCAGGTCTGTGTGTTCGTCCAGCACTTACTCAGGCAGGTTCTGCAGAAGTTGTGTCCACATGGAGTGGGTGACTGGATCAGTGAACTCTTCCAGACAGATGGAGCACTGGAGCTCCTCATTTAGTGCTGGACCTCTTGAGGATGCCATGGCTGAAAAGATAAGTAATGTCAAAATATCTTCTACATTGCTGAAGAGACCAATTTTGATAATTATATCCTATGTGAATTAGGCTATGTATGTTGCATGTTAAATAGCTATTATAACTTACAACAATAAAGTATGTCCAACGATATCAAAGTCAAATACTATCGAAGTGCCTCAGACACTAATCCTAACCACACTGAGCCTATAAGCTCTACCTTAAAGGTGCTCTAAGCGATGTCACACATTTTTTAGGACAAAACATTTTTTGTCTCATACAGCAAACATCTCCACACTGTAAAAAAAAAAACGTGGTCACTGTAGACAGCCCAGGCTCGACAAACAGCAACAAAAACAAACTGGCCCAGCCAGGACCACGAAACATAACAAGCAGTGTTCCAGCCAATAACCGACAATAATGATTTGGGGTTAGGAGACGGGATGAGGAGGGAGGGTCTAGCTAGCCTCCATTTTGTTTGGCAATACTTCAAACGTCAACAAGGCTCAGAGCACCTTTAACTTCTGGTCTGAGACTGCTGGTTTTGTTTTAGATGGGCTCTGTGGAACTGCAGTAGTATTGAGTAATATGAACAAACCTGAAGAAACTAAATAGAAACTAGGAGCCACAGTACAGCAAATATAACAGGTTTTTACAACAACATTTTAAAGTCCGCGTGAACCGAAAGTTGCAAACGATTTGAAGTGTTGTGACGCATTTCCGAGTGAAACGGAATATTGAGCAGAGGGCAGGGTTTTACTTTAGCGCTCCTCCTCTCCATCTCTCGCCATAGCAGAGTAACGGTTTGAGGGGAGTGGTTAAGCGATTAACCAACCCAAGCCGTCAAGCCTATGTCATCAGAAAAAGAACCATTCCAGACCCGGAAGTAACTTTTCAGACTTTGATTAAAGATAACTTCGGCAAACAATTTTTTTCTGTGTATTAAAGCGGCACTCGGTAACTCTAGCCACCGCTTTGCTGATTTTCTCAACGAGCTCCCCCTACAGCTGCGGTGCGTATTATTTTCACATCACTGTCGTAAAGTCACTTGCGGCTCGCCGGCGCACTCCTCCCCTTTCTACCGCTGATCATGTGCTTTTTTTATGGTCGGAGCCGGTGTGGTGAACAAATGAGTCCCAGACGCACCAACTTTATCGTGTGGAGCTATGACTACCGAGGTGGGTAATACATCATAAAGCAGTTTGTGTTTCTCGTTCTTTCTCGGTCGTTCTCGCTTCTCACGAGACTTCCTATTTTCAACTTACCGGGACGTTAGTCCCAATGTTGCAAGGCTGGTTTTCCGCCATGCCTAGGAAAGCTGGGGGGAGCGGGGAAAGTAACCATTCTCACCAGAACAGATTATTTAACCATCCAAATGATTTCTAAACGGATTTATTAAGCTGAAAAAGTTACCAAGAGCACCTTTAACTTGCACGGATTAATTGTTCACCACAAGACTAGTAATATCCGCAAACAAAGTAAATAGGGTCAATTTTGATTTCATGCCGACTTTAATACCATCATAAGATATATAAAAGACAACACAGAACATGAGTGAAATTGTAATTTTTCAAACAAATAACTTACTAAATAAACATCTGTAAACACTGTGTCATTTCTGTTTAATGGAGTTATGATTTTCACTGAACTTTGTTTATTCTGTCTGCAGTTCAAGTACTTCCTGATTCTGATATATTACATGAACACAGACTTTAATTTTACAAACGTTCCTATACTGTGGCATGCTATTAAACTACTGAACTTACATTTCCATCGCTTACCTGTGAGTGAATATCAGATTTGATTGTTAATTTCAGGGTTTCGGGAAGGAAATGTTGTTTGAAGAAGCTTCCAGTTCATCTGTTCAGTTTCACTTTCACTGAAGTCGTTACACACATGCAGTGACGTCATGTAGCTCCGCCCATAATCATAATTATTAAACAGTTTCTAATCCATCCATGCTGAGTGAGTAAACAGTGTAAGAAACTTTTAGAATATATGTGTAGTTTTGTTTAGTTCCTTAATTTTTGAAGAGAGCAGTGGCAAATGTCAAGTTACCACATACAAAGTTTGTTTGAAAAGGCACACACTAAAGAAACACATGATTCAGTGCAATTTGCTTTGATTTCCTGGATCGGTAAAACAATAAAACGTATAAAAGCTTCGAATAGCTAACAAAAAAAAAAAGATTGTTAGTTGTTTTTAAAATCAACCTCACGGAGATAAAATGCTGAGCGTTGTCTGGCAGATGTATCAGTGCACACACACGTCACGATCCTGAAGCGCGAATCTCAGCCATTTCAATTTAACGGATATTTTGGCCGTCCGTCTGAGGGAAATCTGATTTTACCCGCCGGTAAAACCACTAAAGAAAGAGCTCACGGGAGGATAAAACATATTAACACATTTAAAATATGCTTACAGTATAGTCTGCAGTGCTTGTTGTTTGCTCTGGACGGTGAGGCTCAGTGTGGATTCTGGAGGAGCTGGCAACGACGATGACTCCCTGGTACCTGCAGAGATGAAGGCTGTTTTCTGGTCCATATAGGCCTGCTACCAATAGGTGGAGCTAATGCACTAGTAGTTTATTATCCACTGTAAACGAAGCAGCAGCTGCTCACTCACTTTTGAAAGTTCACACAGTGCTCACAGATTCAGAAGAAATATGTCTGTCAATCCTGGATATTAATATTTTCATCACAGAAATCTGTCAGCTGAAGAGAGAGAAGGAGTCACTGGAGGTAAAGCTGATGGAGAGAAACTGAAGGGACCGAGAGGTTTGTACAGGATAAAGATTCACTTCATCCTTAAATGCCTGAATTACCTGAAACTCTGTGTTTGTTTGTCTTTCCCCCGTTTTTCTTTTCTTTCTGCTGAGTAATGAACTAATCAAATTGATGTATTGATTCGATTCTCACAATTCCAACATCTTGATATGACTGCAGATTATGACTGCAATGTTTATATGAACAATAAACATGTGATTGAAGACTATGATAGATACTGCTATTTTGACATATCTAGAAATGTTACATCCAGTCTGCCAACAGTTTATTATTCTTTAAAATAGTCTCCTTCAGAGGAACAGTTGTTATATAAATTGAAAGTCGCTGTGATTCTGTGTTCCTCAGGAGCTGGAAGAGGTTTGAGTGTGTGTGACTGATGGACAGGATTCAGTGGAGCGTCAGAGATCAACTCTCTGAACACACAGAGATCCAGAGACACACTGGACTCACTTTACTCTGTTACACTGACGCTCAGGAGAGTGTGTGTGACAGTCATGGATCCACCCGATTAAACCTGCTTGACTGTAACGCTGGAGAACAACAGATGAAGATGAGGAGAGAAACCACAGCTGAGGAAGAACAGAGCAATGATTATGATGATTTTATTCCCTCAGGTATGTTTCCTCCTTTATTACTTTTTCATAATATTTTACATTTGTAATTTCAGAACCTGTAACAAGAAAGATGGTTTCACTTGAGTCAAAGACAACAATTTAAAAAAGGCTAACAAGTGTGATTTTTATTGTAGCTTCACAAGTTCTCAGTCCCCTTTTAACATGTGCACTTTTTATTTGCGATCATTATTTGAAGCTACAGCAGTTCTGCAAGGGAACTGACTCTGGGTTGTGAAGCACAGACATTTAACAACACATAACTAGTGTTATCTAGACACACACGTAAAAGGACATGATGATTTTTTAGATTTTTCTCAGTGTTATTCTGCCTAACTCACACCACATCTACTGCCTTCTGCCATCTCTCACATTTCAAAGTGAATACAATTAAACACAGACAAATATAAATGATGCGTACATATGAGTTTCTTTACAAAACCAAGAACTTCACAGAGAAGATGTGAGATGATTTGCGGTGCTTAATTAATGCTCTCACACTGTAAACGAGACGTAAAGACATTTCATGGCATCTCTATCTTTGCTTAAGATCCTCTTATTGGGTGACCGTAAAGTGCAGTTTTTTGAGGAGAAGAATCTGTAGGTTTATCGAGCTAAAATTTTAGTATTTTATGTACATTTGTTTTTTAAATAACTGCACAAAACTTACATGTTGGGACTTTTATAAGCAGGTAAAGTGTTCATTAGTCTTCATCATAGAATTTATGAAATTCTTGTAACAATCTGTTGTCGATTCTAGTGCCGGTAAAATCATAATCATCGTTTTGAGGTTGTTGTTTAAAGTATCAGTTCAGGCACCGGTAGCGTTTAAAAGTATTGATTTGGCACCGGTATAAAAAAAAAAACCTGACGATGCCCAACCCTATCAAGAAGTGTGTTGACGTCTGGGTCGGTGTGCTGTGGTCGTTCTGTCACTCCTGTCTAGTTTATTTCTTGGTTTTGTGACAGAGCCCTGACGCCCTTCTCTTGTCTTTGTCTGAGTGCCCGATATGAAGCGTGATCGAGCCGTGCGCTCTCTTGTCTGTGTGCCTTGTTTCATGTGCGGAGCGTGGTGTTCGGATCCCGGCACTTTCACACTGGGCTCGTTTGCTGCGGTCCGAGCCCGAGCGCGATTGTTCGAATTTGCAATCACTAGTTTTTATTTATTTATTAATAATAAAAAGCCCATTGCTCTGCATTTAAGCCCTCGCTCGTTTCATCAACCCCGGGGTTTTGATAAACAGCCGCTGTGGACGACGTGAGATTGACAGCGCAGACTTCATCATACGGTAAACACATCCCATCATTCCTCACTCACTCACTGACCACAACACACCCGTTGGGTTTCATTCATCCTTCATGTCAATTTTACTTTTCTCTCTCTTGCAGGATTAATTTGGCAGCGGTTAATGACAGTGATGTTGGACTGAAAACGGACCTGATAACCATCAAACCCAGTCAGATTTGGTCAGTACACACACACACACACACACACACACATCATCATCAGGCCTGATAGCGCTCCGCCCTTGAAAACAGCCATAGGTACTTGAAAAAAGCTTGAATTATTAAAAACAGGGATGCATCGATACCGAGCTCATGTACTCGCACTCGTAAAAAAGCTCCGATGCCTACTACCATGCAGCGTGTGTAACAGATAGCTGTGGTGCGCGAGCTGATAAGAGAAAACCGCGCAGTGGATTAAGCGTGCAGCGGAACAGACGCGTGAGAGGGTCGAGCTCATCCCACAGACATCAAAACGAGCCATGTAGATTATTATTAACGTTAACTGACGAGAGAGAGAGCGCGCGCACAATTCTGTTGAATGCTCTTGATTGCTGACACTCAGCACGTGTTATATGGATGAAAACTAAATCGTATATGTAACTTAAGTAAAGTAAAACATTAACTGTTACCTGATTTATGTATAACGAGGGGTTCCCTTCCCTACATTATTACTGGACGTTTGGTTCCATGAACGCAAACTTTCAAAGCTCGCGTCGCGCAAACCAGTGCCTCGGCGCTCAAATACTGAATGAAATTGTCTTTCACGTCTTGCGCTTGTACGGCTCAAAATTATGTAAAAACGCCCGTCTTGGTGAGTATCCTAGTAAACAAAGTCGGTTATCTCAAGTGAACGTAGCCATGTTCAAATGGGGTCCGTGCGTTCGTCTTAAAGGGGCAGCAGTTTAATAAACCTGCTGCTGTGTTTTAATGTTAATAAACAAAGGTCAAATAAATTACTCACTGCTCTTGACTAACTAGGCTACCCTTTCAACTGATCTATATATCATTTAGACAGTAATGAATATGCCATTTTTTCACATTTGATTACTTTATAAAAATTTCTGTACCTGTTAGATCTGCCCGAAAAACTCTAAAAACACTGTTTAATTCATTTTGTAACCTGCCTTTGTTCTATTGTATTTATTTAAAATTTGATTATTTGTTCTTATTTTGTTACTGAATGCTTACTTGTCTTTAATAATGTTTTTAATTCCTCAGCACTGAGCCCTTCTGGAGCAGCTCTAAATATGTGCTGTACTATTAAATGAAAGATAAAATATGATAGAGCAATAGAATGAAGAGTGAAAGTAACAGAAGCTCATACAATGCATTTTAGCAGACTTAATTAAGCAGGAAAATAACTGAAAGAAATATATATTTGATGAACAAATTAAGCCAACTAATATGATTTATATTATTTTGGTTTATCTACTAATACATTCAAAAATTACAAATGTAGTGAAAATGCAGGGATCGGTTACGGTATCGGCGACAACCAAAAATGAAAGTATCGGACTCTACTGCAAAAAGTGTTAGCGGTGCATCCCTAACTAAAAATATTTGTAAAAAATTGTTGAAATTTTTTTTTAAATATCAAAACCATTTAAGGGACTGTTTATCAAAATGTTCTCCCAGGGGAGTACACCCCTGGATCCCGCTTGACAATGATGTTGATCAGGGCATAATCTTCGCTTACCTCCCAGGGAAAAAGTTCAGGCTCAGGATTTTTTTCTACTATCACCCCTGCATCATTCAAAAACAGCTTTAACATTTTAATGAAGACATTTCAGATTGTTGGTTCCAGCTCACCACGCCCTTGGCAGTATAAAAACCATCTTGTTTCGTCA
Organism: Phoxinus dragarum; assembly: GCA_033366665.1. Lineage (NCBI taxonomy): Eukaryota > Metazoa > Chordata > Actinopteri > Cypriniformes > Leuciscidae > Phoxinus > Phoxinus dragarum. The sequence continues at coordinate 38,357 of JARPMJ010003846.1, forward strand.
AAACCACTGTAGAGTCAGGAGTTGGAATTGCGAGTATTGAAAAACGATCAGGATAGAGTATTTTCAACATGACATCATGACTTTGCGTAAACATACACGCCACTGCCAAGTGGTTTAGGATTAGTTGTGGGTGAGGGGTTAGGATTAGAAGTGCAGTTAGGATTAGGGAATCAGGTACTGACTTCAACGAGGGGGGGTAATAATGTGGCAGGGAGTCCAAAATTCGGCAAAACATCTGTCAAATGTTCTGAGCGAAACTAACCATCATCCCCGCATGTGATTCCGCGTGCATGTCTACACCGAAACTAACTATTTCCCCAGATGTGATTGAAAAACACGCCAAAAAACGATTATGCGTCTTGATAGCATGCCGCATGGAATACGAATTGGCGCGTCATACATACGCCATTTCATGAGACCAGTCTGGTATTTTAGCATCTATTTAGCATAGCATTTATATAGTTAGATTATTAGATAGATTATTTTGTGTAACCTAGGTAGTTAATTAGCATAGTTGTTAGTGTAGTATTGTTAGAAGCTTAGTTAGTTAGTAGCGTAGTATTGCATCACAGTTAGGATAGCTTCAAGTTAGCGTGGATTTATCTGTATTTAGTACAGTGGTCGGGATGGTACGATGGTGTAGTGTTGCATCATGTTACTATGGGGCATGTTGTCACATTTCACTTCCATTCTTTCGGGGGTAAATCAAGAAAAAAGTATACACTGTATTAATGAAACAAAACCACATAATTGTAATAGACGTGTGTGAAATTAATGTGGTAAAAAATGTATTCTCTGAACCCCAAGTGGATTTACACAAACTGAGAAAGTCAGAGAGTGTTCGGTTGTGTCCCGCTCTTCTCTATCAGGTATAGAATTGAACACTTGTCTTTATTTACATGAACCAAGAACCTCAACATTTCACAAGTAATTCAATGTTAACAGTTAAGGTTAATGTGTTTGTATTATTATTATTATTATAGTTGTTATTATATATATACATATAATAATAATAAAAACACACCACAGATGCACAAAAAACATTTAACAATAAACAAGAGACGGACAAGGACATTAACAAGATGGATTTTTTTTATTTTTCAGATAATGTTTATTGCATATATATTTTGATAATTTTATGTTAATTCCTATATATAAAACAATATACATTCAGACGCAGTCAATAATACGAATCTAATGTTGTATTTGTAGTGAGATACCAGCGGTCACGTGACAAAAGAACGGAGGACTCCGACCCGAAACAGAAGAGTGAGAAGACTCGAGAGATGAACTGATCATTTCTGTCTCCGGCACTTACAGCATACAGTATAGTATAGAGTATATGTGACATAGAGTATGTACATAGAGTATGTGTTACAGCATACAGTATAGTATAGAGTATATGTGACGTAGAGTATGTACATAGAGTATGTGTTACAGCATACAGTATAGTACAGAGTATATGTGACGTAGAGTATGTACATAGAGTATGTGTTACAGCATACAGTATAGTATAGAGCAGGGATGCTCAACTTCGGTCCTGGAGGGCCACTGTCCTACAGAGTTTAGCTTCAACCCTGACAAAAGCTCTTTTCTAGTAATCCTGAAACCATTGATTAGCTTGTTCAGGTGTGTTTAATTAGGGTTGGAGCTAAACTCTGCAGGACAGTGGCCCTCCAGGACTGAAGTTGAGCATCCCTGGTATAGAGTATATGTGACATAGAGTATGTACATAGAGTATGTGTTACAGCATACAGTATAATATAGAGTATATGTGACGTAGAGTATGTACATAGAGTATGTGTTACAGCATACAGTATAGTATAGAGTATATGTGACGTAGAGTATGTACATAGAGTATGTGTTACAGCATACAGTATAGTATAGAGTATATGACATAGAGTATGTGTTACAGCATACAGTATAGTATAGAGTATGTGTTACAGCATACAGTATAGTATAGAGTATATGTGACGTAGAGTATGTACATAGAGTATGTGTTACAGCATACAGTATAGTACATTTACATTTACATTTATTCATTTAGCAGACGCTTTTATCCAAAGCGACTTACAAATGAGAAACAATAGAAGCAATTAAACTAGCAGTAGGACAACAGTATGTAAGTGCTATAACCCTTCACAGTACAAATCAAATTTTTTTTTTTTTTTTTTTTTTTTTTTTTTTTTTTAAGAATAGAAAAGAAAGTGTTAGTGTTAGTAGTACTGGATCAAGTGCTCAAGTGCTGCCGAAAAAGATACGTCTTCAGCAGTTTCTTAAAGATGGCTACAGACTCAGCAGCTCTGGCTGAGTTAGGCAGATCATTCCACCAGCAGGGAACAGTCATGGTGAAGGTCCGAGAGAGAGATTTCGTGCCTCTTTGAGATGGCACCACCAGACGCCGCTCACTTGCAGAGCGTAAGTTTCTGGACGGCACATAAGTCTGAATTAATGAGTTCAGGTACAGGGGAGCAGTATAGAGTATAGAGTATATGACATAGAGTATGTGTTACAGCATACAGTATAGTATAGAGTATGTGTTACAGCATACAGTATAGTATAGAGTATATGTGACATAGAGTATGTGTTACAGCATACAGTATAGTATAGAGTATATGACATAGAGTATGTGTTACAGCATACAGTATAGTATAGAGTATATGTGACATAGAGTATGTGTTATAGCATACAGTATAGAATAGAGTTATATGTGACATAGAGTATGTGTTACAGCATACAGTATAGTATAGAGTATATGACATAGAGTATGTGTTACAGCATACAGTATAGTATAGAGTATGTACATAGAGTATGTGTTACAGCATACAGTATAGTATAGAGTATATCTGACATAGAGTATGTGTTACAGCATACAGTATAGTATAGAGTATATGTGACATAGAGTATGTGTTACAGCATACAGTATAGTATAGAGTATATGTGACATAGAGTATGTACATAGAGTATGTGTTACAGCATACAGTATAGTATAGAGTATATGTGACATAGAGTATGTGTTACAGCATACAGTATAGTATAGAGTATATGTGACATAGAGTATGTACATAGAGTATGTGTTACAGCATACAGTATAGTATAGAGTATATGTGACATAGAGTATGTACATAGAGTATGTGTTTACAGCATACAGTATAATATAGAGTATATGTGACATAGAGTATGTGTTACAGCATACAGTATAGTATAGAGTATATGTGACATAGAGTATGTACATAGAGTATGTGTTACAGCATACAGTATAATATAGAGTATATGTGACATAGAGTATGTGTTACAGCATACAGTATAGTATAGAGTATATGTGACATAGAGTATGTACATAGAGTATGTGTTACAGCATACAGTATAGTATAGAGTATATGTGACATATAGTATGTGTTACAGCATACAGTATAGTATAGAGTATATGTGACATAGAGTATGTACATAGAGTATGTGTTACAGCATACAGTATAATATAGAGTATATGTGACATAGAGTATGTGTTACAGCATACAGTATAGTATAGAGTATATGTGACATAGAGTATGTACATAGAGTATGTGTTACAGCATACAGTATAATATAGAGTATATGTGACATAGAGTATGTGTTACAGCATACAGTATAGTATAGAGTATATGTGACGTAGAGTATGTACATAGAGTATGTGTTACAGCATACAGTATAGTATAGAGTATATGTGACGTAGAGTATGTACATAGAGTATGTGTTACAGCATACAGGTATAGTATAGAGTATATGTGACGTAGAGTATGTACATAGAGTATGTGTTACAGCATACAGTATAGTAAAGAGTATATGACATAGAGTATGTGTTACAGCATACAGTATAGTATAGAGTATATGTGACATAGAGTATGTGTTACAGCATACAGTATAGTATAGAGTATATGACATAGAGTATGTACATAGAGTATGTGTTACAGCATACAGTATAGTATAGAGTATATGTACATAGAGTATGTGTTACAGCATACAGTATAGTATAGAGTATATGTGACATAAAGTATGTACATAGAGTATGTGTTACAGCATACAGTATAGTATAGAGTATATGTGACATATAGTATGTACATAGAGTATGTGTTACAGCATACAGTATAGTATAGAGTATATGTGACATATAGTATGTACATAGAGTATGTGTTACAGCATACAGTATAGTATAGAGTATATGTGACGTAGAGTATGTGTTACAGCATACAGTATAGTATAGAGTATATGTGACGTAGAGTATGTGTTACAGCATACAGTATAGTATAGAGTATATGACATAGAGTATGTGTTACAGCATACAGTATAGTATAGAGTATATGACATAGAGTATGTACATAGAGTATGTGTTACAGCATACAGTATAGTATAGAGTATATGTACATAGAGTATGTGTTACAGCATACAGTATAGTATAGAGTATATGTGACGTAGAGTATGTGTTACAGCATACAGTATAGTATAGAGTATGTGTTACAGCATACAGTATAGTATAGAGTATATGACATAGAGTATGTGTTACAGCATACAGTATAGTATAGAGTATGTGTTACAGCATACAGTATAGTATAGAGTATATGTGACATAAAGTATGTACATAGAGTATGTGTTACAGCATACAGTATAGTATAGAGTATATGTGACGTAGAGTATGTGTTACAGCATACAGTATAGTATAGAGTATATGTGACATAAAGTATGTACATAGAGTATGTGTTACAGCATACAGTATAGTATAGAATATATGTGACGTAGAGTATGTGTTACAGCATACAGTATAGTATAGAGTATATGTGACATAGAGTATGTACATAGAGTATGTGTTACAGCATACAGTATAGTATAGAGTATATGTGACATAAAGTATGTACATAGAGTATGTGTTACAGCATACAGTATAGTATAGAATATATGTGACGTAGAGTATGTGTTACAGCATACAGTATAATATAGAGTATATGTGACATAGAGTATGTACATAGAGTATGTGTTACAGCATACAGTATAGTATAGAGTATATCTGACATAGAGTATGTGTTACAGCATACAGTATAGTATAGAGTATATGTGACATAAAGTATGTACATAGAGTATGTGTTACAGCATACAGTATAGTATAGAGTATATGTGACATAGAGTATGTGTTACAGCATACAGTATAGTATAGAGTATATCTGACATAGAGTATGTGTTACAGCATACAGTATAGTATAGAGTATATGTGACATAGAGTATGTGTTACAGCATACAGTATAGTATAGAGTATATCTGACATAGAGTATGTGTTACAGCATACAGTATAGTATAGAGTATATGTGACAGAGTATGTGTTACAGCATACAGTATAGTATAGAGTATATGTGACATAAAGTATGTACATAGAGTATGTGTTACAGCATACAGTATAGTATAGAGTATATGTGACGTAGAGTATGTGTTACAGCATACAGTATAGTATAGAGTATATGTGACATAGAGTATGTTACAGCATACAGTATAGTATAGAGTATATGTGACAAAGTATGTACATAGAGTATGTGTTACAGCATACAGTATAGTATAGAGTATATGACATAGAGTATGTGTTACAGCATACAGTATAGTATAGAGTATGTGTTACAGCATACAGTATAGTATAGAGTATATGACATAGAGTATGTACATAGAGTATGTGTTACAGCATACAGTATAGTATAGAGTATATGTACATAGAGTATGTGTTACAGCATACAGTATAGTATAGAGTATGTACATAGAGTATGTGTTATAGCATACAGTATAGTATAGAGTATATGTGACATAGAGTATGTGTTACAGCATACAGTATAGTATAGAGTATGTACATAGAGTATGTGTTATAGCATACAGTATAGTATAGAGTATATGTACATAGAGTATGTGTTACAGCATACAGTATAGTATAGAGTATGTACATAGAGTATGTGTTACAGCATACAGTATAGTATAGAGTATGTACATAGAGTATGTGTTACAGCATACAGTATAGTATAGAGTATGTACATAGAGTATGTGTTACAGCATACAGTATAGTATAGAGTATATGACATAGAGCAGGGGTCGGCAACTGGCGGCTCGCGGGCCAAAACTGGCCCGCCAGCAATATTTTCTGGCCCGCCGGATTATTTTGGAAGTCCGTTTTTTTTTTTTTTTTTTTTTTTAACTATAACGGTTTACAAATAGGCCCCGTGAATCAGTGATGAGCGGGATGATCCAAAATGAGCGACGAGTGCCTGCGGTCACCCGCGGTTACGAGTCATCCAAAAATATTTTTAATGATATTCGGGTCGCGGTCGGTCGGGTCGTTTGAAATAAAGATGCCAATTAAACCATTGTAATTTATATAGTACTAGACATAATGTTCTATGAAATACATAGGTCTACACTTTATTGGCTGAATAACTGCGCGAGGATGACGCACGAGCTCAGTCTGCAGAGATGACAGTGGGAAATCCTTATTTACCTAAATGTTGAGCGCGTTATTAACTTTTGAATAAGAGCTGAAGCGGGACAAAATGCCCGATTTCCCAAAACGTTGAACTGAGCAATGCCATTGTGCCATTTTAATAGGCTACTTTTAAACGCATAGCTCAGTAATGCGAGTTTTATGTATTTTCTGAGAGGGGGCGGGGTTTTTGTTGGGAAATTCGGAGGAGAGACGCACACGTCGATTAGACTGGATAAACACATGCAGCATCTTAATTGTTAAGAAAATTAAACGAAATAAATGAATAAATCAAGCCTTTATTACAAAACACAGCATTCAGAAAAATGCGCACCCCTAGTTCCTACTATGGCCCAATTTGCGGGCCAGGAAGCGGGTCGGGTACAATATTTTCTTTCTTTTGTTTGCGGTTCGAGTTGCGGGCGGGTTGAAAACGTCGGTCGGGTGCGGGTTGTTTATACATTGACCCGCGCATCACTGCCGCCGTGTATCATTCGTTCAATCGTTTTTTTCCCCCCAAATTAAAAACAAAAATGAAAAACGACTTGTTTTTGAGATTTGAGATTCTGAAAACGAGATCTAAATGTTTAAAGCAGGTGAACACTTTTAAGCTTTTACTTTTAAGTATTTTAAGCGGTTGCTGAATTGAACCTTGTGGGAGCGGGACGGAAAAAAACAGTCCCGCGCAGACCTCTTGTGTCTCGAATAAATAATAATTTAAAAAAAGGAATAAAGTTCAAAAGTTGTACAGTCCATTGGTAATACAATGCTAAATCAGATATATGTACAATAACATGTCCAACAATCGATTTAAATAGTACATGGGGTTTCATTTATCGTTAATAAGATGTATCCGCGGTATTTTCTCGTGTGCTTAAATGGTCCAGTGGTAGAACTTTCGTCAAGTGTGTAAAAGGTTCTGGGTTCTAATCTGCATTTGTATAGTTTTTTTTTTTCTTCGTTTTTTCTTCTTCATCAAAACCGATTATGCTCATCAGTGGTTGTATATAAGTAGTAGGGACACGTTTGTGTGCATTATATTTTGTGATTTCACCGTAACGAATAGGCCTATTCCATGCAGCTGGCCCGCCATCTACTGGATAAAAAAAAATATTGGCCCGCGGCCAAAGTTACTTGCCGACCCCTGACATAGAGTATGTACATAGAGTATGTGTTACAGCATACAGTATAGTATAGAGTATATGACATAGAGTATGTGTTACAGCATACAGTATAGTATAGAGTATATGTGACATAGAGTATGTGTTACAGCATACAGTATAGTATAGAGTATATGACATAGAGTATGTGTTACAGCATACAGTATAGTATAGAGTATATGTGACATAGAGTATGTGTTACAGCATACAGTATAGTAAAGAGTATATGACATAGAGTATGTGTTACAGCATACAGTATAGTATAGAGTATATGACATAGAGAATGTGTTACAGCATACAGTATAGTATAGAGTATATGACATAGAGTATGTGTTACAGCATACAGTATAGTATAGAGTATATGACATAGAGTATGTACATAGAGTATGTGTTACAGCATACAGTATAGTATAGAGTATATGTGACATAGAGTATGTACATAGAGTATGTGTTACAGCATACAGTATAGTATAGAGTATATGTGACATAGAGTATGTGTTACAGCATACAGTATAGTATAGAGTATATGTGACATAGAGTATGTACATAGAGTATGTGTTACAGCATACAGTATAGTATAGAGTATATGTGACATAGAGTATGTGTTACAGCATACAGTATAGTATAGAGTATATGTGACATAGAGTATGTACATAGAGTATGTGTTACAGCATACAGTATAGTATAGAGTATATGTGACATAGAGTATGTGTTACAGCATGCAGTATAGTATAGAGTATATGTACATAGAGTATGTGTTACAGCATACAGTATAGTATTGAGTATATGTGACATAGAGTATGTGTTACAGCATACAGTATAGTATAGAGTATATGTGACATAGAGTATGTGTTACAGCATACAGTATAGTATAGAGTATATGTGACATAGAGTATGTACATAGAGTATGTGTTACAGCATACAGTATAGTATAGAGTATATGTGACATAGAGTATGTGTTACAGCATACAGTATAGTATAGAGTATATGTGACATAGAGTATGTACATAGAGTATGTGTTACAGCATACAGTTTAGTATAGAGTATATGTGACATAGAGTATGTGTTACAGCATACAGTATAGTATAGAGTATATGTGACATAGAGTATGTGTTACAGCATACAGTATAGTATAGAGTATATGTGACATAGAGTATGTGTTACAGCATACAGTATAGTATAGAGTATATGTGACATAGAGTATGTACATAGAGTATGTGTTACAGCATACAGTTTAGTATAGAGTATATGTGACATAGAGTATGTGTTACAGCATACAGTATAGTATAGAGTATATGTGACATAGAGTATGTGTTACAGCATACAGTATAGTATAGAGTATATGTGACATAGAGTATGTACATAGAGTATGTGTTACAGCATACAGTATAATATAGAGTATATGTTACATAGAGTATGTGTTACAGCATACAGTTTAGTATAGAGTATATGTGACATAGAGTATGTGTTACAGCATGCAGTATAGTATAGAGTATATGTACATAGAGTATGTGTTACAGCATACAGTATAGTATTGAGTATATGTGACATAGAGTATGTGTTACAGCATACAGTATAGTATAGAGTATATGTGACATAGAGTATGTGTTACAGCATACAGTATAGTATAGAGTATATGTGACATAGAGTATGTACATAGAGTATGTGTTACAGCATACAGTTTAGTATAGAGTATATGTGACATAGAGTATGTGTTACAGCATGCAGTATAGTATAGAGTATATGTACATAGAGTATGTGTTACAGCATACAGTATAGTATAGAGTATATGTACATAGAGTATGTGTTACAGCATACAGTATAGTATTGAGTATATGTGACATAGAGTATGTGTTACAGCATACAGTATAGTATAGAGTATGTACATAGAGTATGTGTTACAGCATGCAGTATAGTATAGAGTATATGTACATAGAGTATGTGTTACAGCATACAGTATAGTATTGAGTATATGTGACATAGAGTATGTGTTACAGCATACAGTATAGTATAGAGTATATGTGACATAGAGTATGTACATAGAGTATGTGTTACAGCATACAGTATAGTATAGAGTATATGTGACATAGAGTATGTACATAGAGTATGTGTTACAGCATACAGTATAGTATAGAGTATGTACATAGAGTATGTGTTACAGTATAGTATAGAGTATATGTACATAGAGTATGTGTTATAGGATAGTATAGAGTATGTACATAGAGTATGTGTTATAGGATAGTATAGAGTATATGTACATAGAGTATGTGTTATAGCATAGTCTCTGTGGGACTGACAGGAAGAACGAAAGACCCGGCTGAACCCGAAGACTCGAGAGATGAACTGATCATTTCTGTTTCCGGTACAGAACCTCGGTAGTCCCGAGTCATATTAAAGATTCGTTCATGAACGACACATCGCATCACATTTTTTGCACTTTTATCACATATTAATTTTCTTAATCATGTTAAGTAAAAACTTCTTGATTGTGGTTAGTGCAAATTATTTTGGGGTTTTTATTTACATAATAAAACAGAACATCCATAGTTCATATTTTCAGATTTTGTTATTTTGATTGTTTCATCCGACAGGAGTGATGATCAGTGGGTTTGAGTTTTTACCTTCATCATTAAGGCCTGGGCTGAAAAATGGATTGAGTTTCTCAGTGAAAGTCTGACCAGTGTAAGAGTAGAGATGAGATCTGGACTTCACGTCATAAAAAGAGACCAGACCCTCCTCATAATCCACAAACACACCAACCTTCTCAGGTGTCTCTCTCAGAGATAAAGAGACAGGTGGACTTTCACCAGCTTTATATTGATTCTCATTCCTCAGAATCACAGTCCAGACTCCATTCTTAGGACTCAGTGTGATCCCCCCCTTCCTGCTAATGGATTCTCTGATCACTCCTAAACCCCACCCTGTCTTTCCCTTCACCTGCACCTCATAGTAAAATCTCCCTGAACTGAATCCCTGCTTTGCCAGAACACAACCCTGATCAAATCTCTTTGGGTTTTCTGGGACGTCCTGCTTAATGTCTCCATGACTGACTTGTTTTCCATCATCAGACAGGATGAGATATGGATTCGCTGTATCAGGATCCAGAGTCACATCCACTGAGAGAGATCAGACATTATCAATCAACCTCAGAACAAACAATGTCATGTGTACATTTTATAAACAAAAGCACTGTGAGTGTGTTAGTGTCAGTCACACTGTACCTGCAAACTTCTGCACAAACTTCAACCCTGTGGACACAGATGACAATATAATGATGGATTATTTATAGCAATAAACAGTGAGTTTCATCATGGAAATGTTGATCGTCCATCAGTTTGTAAAACAAAATGCAGAATGTTATTGCAGTAAATATACGTACAATGGAGGTCTATGAGACAATCATAACAGAGTGTTTAAAAGCAGAAATGTCAAGTTGTATTTTTATTAAACCTGTAATAATAATTATTCAGTGTAAAAAAAAGTGTTATTGTTTGTCTATATTGTCCTTCTGAGGTGTGAAACCTTTTAGTCAGTTTATTTTGTAGTCAGACTTCTGGTTGTGTGTCAGTGACAGGATCTCTGTGCTCACCGCGTGTGTTTTGTTTGCTCGTTTGTCTGCTTGTTTTAGATCTTAAGTTTGTTTTGAACAGTTCTTTTGGTTTGATGTGGATTACACTTGCTGGAAACGGTATTTGACCGTGTATTCTGCCATGAATTTCACACCATGATATTATTTTGCCTTACGACATTCGTGCCTGGGAATAACGGCTGGACAGAGCAACACAACACCTGAGCACCTGTTGTCTTTACGCCGTATTGTTTTGCAATCCAGCGGCATGACAGATGGCTGAAGTGTGAAAGAGAGGAAAAAGTGGAGGTGTGTGTGAGACACGACTCTGGAAACACTGGATCAGGTTTCCTTTGCCCATCATTACCGTCAAACCTGCGTTCGGTAATGAACTTATGCTAAGAGCTGAACATGATTGTGAATTCAGGCCTTGTCCTCACTAATACGGTTTCGTTTGAAAACATATTTTTCTCTCTGTTTTGGCCTTCCGTCCACTGAGACAATGTTTTTAGCAATACAAATTATGCTTTTTTAAAACGCTCTCCAAATTGGATACATTTGAAAACGCAGTTTTCACGTTGTAGTTTGGACTGTCAAAATGGAGGTATTTCAAAACGATGACGTAAGTTTAGTCATGTGACACATATTGAACCCATAGATATTCATGTTTATACCGGTATTGTGCCCGTTATGTGCTATTCACTTTCACACAGTTGCTAAAATATGTTTATTTGCATTCAAAGTAGGGTGCATTCAACCCTGTGCCATGGGTTTGCAACAATACGAGCATACCGACACAAGCTTAGATCATTTAAATCCATCGGCTGTGTGTGTTTGCTTACAATAGCTGGGCCACACAATACTGTGTACGAGAGGAAGTGTGCACACCGGACTTTGAGATTTTAACTATTTCTAGTTTCTAGATTTTACTAGGCCTTACTGTGTATAAAATGTGCTATATAAATAAACTTGCCTTGCCTTGCCTTGCCTAGGCCATGGTTACAATTACTAGCAGGTTACTGTATTTATTATTGCTTAATTATTTTCACAAAACAAGATATGATAATTGAGCTAGTTTCACTTAATGGCCAACATGTTGAAATTGTGGAAAACTTATATCTTGGAACAATTCTGGACTCCCAGATGAGCTTCTCTGGAAATACAGAGTATGTAGATGTTTTATGTGTTGGTGAGCCATAGACAAATTTCCACTCCGGTGGACAATAAAGATATTTAAATTTAAATAAAGTTTATACAAGCATAGTTAAATATGTCACTAAAATTCAGATAATGCTTCTTTAAAGCTGCAGTCCGTAACTTTTGGGGCTTTAGCGGTTAATAAACAGACCTGCATGCGCCTTGCGGGAGAACGGAAGGACACAGGCGGGCGCTGCACAGTGGCGACCAGCAGTACAGGCTGTCTGTCTCGTTCTTTTGTTTGTTTGATTAGTTATTTGTTGCTATCATTTTCGGTACAGACCATCCTTAGATGCACTGTCTTACAAGATCGTTACCATAAGTCATTATGAGTCGCGTATGGGAGCTGGCTTTGATAGTCGGGTCGATATTGTTTGTTATCAGCGTGGCATGTGAACCCGCCAGCAACGCGGAGTCACATGTACGCTACAACAGAGACTTTCTCTTAACTGAGTGCCTACGCGGGCTACTGTAATTATACCGATGTAAACATACCAACAGAGATAATAAGAACTTTCAATGACAAGGAACACAAGAGAAAACAAGGGAAGAGGGGAGGAGTGCGCCAAAGACTCAGGAAGAGGAAAACAAAAGTTCCTCTTCCAACTATCATTCTCTCAAACGTCCAATCGATAAAAAGAAAAGCAGACGAGCTGCAAGCAAACACTCGTAACCTGCATGAATACAGGGAAGCCTGTGTCTTAGCCTTCTCTGAAACTTGGCTTAATGATACTGTGCCAGACTCCGAAGTTTGTCCTGAAGTTTCTATGCGACCCTCCTATCTTCCCCGTGAATTCCCACAAATATTTCTGACTGTTGTCTATATACATCCAAGAGCAGACATAAGCAAGGCAGCAAACATTATTTTTAATATCACCCAAGAATTGGATGAAATCTCACCAGATGTGCTCAAGTTTATAATGGGGAACTTTAATAACTTTACCCTCCAAAAACACTGTCTACCTATTCGCAGTATGTCACCTGTCCAACACAAAAAAAATGAAATCATTGACTTATGCTACGGCTCCATCCCCAAGGCATACTCATCCAGTGCCAGGGCCCCACTGGGTAGCTCAGATCACAACACCGTCCTTCTAAGACCCACTTATAAACAGGTTTTGAAAAGGGTTAAGCCTGTGGAAAAGCATATCCAGGTGTGGGATGAGGACAGTGTAGAGACGTTGAAAGGATGCCTGGAGTGTACAATCTGGACAATCTTCGAGGACTCTTCAGCTGACTTGCACGAACAGACAGAGGCTGTCTCAGGCTATATAGACTTTTGTGTGAGTGCGGTCATTCCAACAAAGACCATCAAGGTGTACCCAAACAATAAACCACATCAGTGTGCGTGTATAAATAGGTTTAGTGCTCTGCGGCGGCGTGAAGCCCTCATCGTGTGAAGACCGAAGAGTGTAAAGACCAACGACTCTACCTGTGCGACTCCACCGAGTAAGGACACTGACAAGGCACTTGAGTAGTAATTTCTCGTTATTTGTTTTATCGTTTCCTCTCTTTTCTAATCAACTTTCACCTGATCTTTCTATTTGTGAGCCATGTGTCTTCTAATCCCTACTATTACTAACATCCGTAAATCCAATGCCACACGTCAGAGGCATTACAATCCTAACAATCTGCATACTCTTCCAATGTCTTCTAGTACCATTTTCTCTTTTCCTATTGCTCTCTGGAATTGCCAATCTGCAGTAAACAAAGCGGATTTCATTACATCTATTTCTAGTCATACAGGTCTCAGCCTTCTGGCCCTGACTGAGACCTGGATCAGACCAGAGGACACTGCCACATTGGCTGCCCTCTCCACTAAATTCACTTTCTCACACACCCCTCGCCTGACTGGAAGGGGTTGAGGTACTGGTCTGCTCATCTCAAACAATTGGAAATTTAATCATTTACCACCTATGTGTAACAACAGCTCATTTGAATCACATTCTATTACCATCACTAGTTCCATTAAAATCCATTGTGTGGTTGTATATCGTCAGCTTGGCAGTTTCTTAGAAGAGCTTGATGTACTACTCTCATCCTTCCCCGAGGATGGTACTCCTCTCATAGTTCTAGGAGACTTCAACATCTACCTTGAAAAACCTCAAGCTGCTGATTTCCACACTCTGCTTGCCTCATTCAACCTCAAGCAAGTATCTACTGCGGCTACTCATAAATCAGGTAACAAACTGGACCTTATTTACACGCGCTACTGCTCCACTGACCATACACTGGTCACTCCACTGCACACCTCAGATCACTTCCTCCTCACTCTCAACCTCAACCTGCCCCAGAACACAACACGCACTCCTCCACAGGTCACCTTTTGGCGTAATCTACGGTCACTCTAACCCTCTCGCCTATCCTCTTTGGTCTCATCCACACTTCCTCCTCCAGACCAGCTCTCAGCACTAGATACTAACAATGCAACTGATACTCTTTTCTCCACTTTAACATCCTGCTTGGACATTTTTTTGCCCTCTCTCCACCAGGCCAGCCCGCGCCACACCCTCTGCCCCCTGGTTATCTGACGTTCTCCGTGAACATTGTTCGAAACTCAGGGGTGCAGAGAGGAAGTGGCACAAATCCAAAGATCCTACTGACCTTGGTCTTTATCAATCCCTCCTCTCTTCCTTCTCTGCTAACATATCTACTGCTAAAGCTACTTACTATCACAACAAAATTAACAATTCTTCTGACTCTCGCATGCTCTTCAAAACCTTCCCCTCTCTTCTTAACCCTCCTCCTCCTCCTCCTTCGTCAACCCTAACAGCTGACGATTTTGCAACATTCTTCATAAATAAAACATCCACCATCAGCGGACAATTTACCAATCCACAAACTAACACACACATTTTACCAGCTAACACACACACTCTACCCTCGTTCTCCTTGCTTTCAGAGACAGAAGTCTCAAAACTCCTCCTTTCCAGTCGACCTGTTCGCTCGACCCTATTCCCACTAACCTACTTCAAGCTATTTCTTCCTCTGTTGTACCTGCACTCACACACATCATAAACACCTCTCTTTACACTAGCACATTTCACACAGCATTCAAGCAGGCTCGGGTGACCCCACTGCTTAAGAAACCCACTCTAAATCCAGCACATCTAGAAAACTACAGACCGGTATCCCTCCTTCCATTTGTCGCAAAGACACTTGAACGAGTCGTTTTCAACCAGATCTCCTCCTTTCTTACGCAGAACAACCTCTTGGACAACAATCAGTCTGGCTTCAAAAGCGGACACTCAACTGAGACTGCTCTGCTCTCAGTAATCAAAGCACTAAGACTGGCAAGAGCCGCTTCCAAATCCTCAGTTCTACCAGAAAGACTCGGGAGATAAATTGATATAACAGCGTATATTTATTAACAGCCCAGCAAGTATGAATTTATAAAGTTCTTTGGCGTAGGCCCCGTCCTTAGAGAGCAATGTGAGGGTAGCGGAATCTGCATATCCTGCCTGAAGACGAAGGCTGGGGCGCAGCCGACTCCCCTGGAGGTTAAGGAAGGGACCATCCTGGTGGTGGTGGGGAGGATGAGGGGGAAGGGACCATCCTGGTGGTGGTGGGGAGGATGAGGGGGAAGGTACCATCTTGGTGGTGGTTGGGAAAGGATGGAGGTAATTGGCAGCGTCAGCATCTGCGAACTCAGACGAATGTAAGTACCAATCTTTTATACTGTGAGTGTTAGCACATGATTGGTTAGAAGTGAAGTATTACGTGGCACGCTGATTGAGTCTTCCTGGCAGAACTTACGCTAAAGCTTCCATTTCTCATCCTGCTGGATCTGTCTGCTGCCTTTGACACAGTTAACCACCAGATCCTCCTGTCAATCCTAAAGAGGAAGGGCATCTCGGGAACTGCACTCTTGTGGTTCAAGTCTTACCTCTCAGGGAGGTCCTTTAGGGTGTCGTGGAGGGGTGAGGTGTCTAAGACCCTACATCTAGCTACTGGTGTGCCTCAGGGCTCAGTGCTTGGACCACTTCTCTTCTCCATCTACATGACATCACTAGGATCTGTGATTCAGAAACATGGCTTCTCCTATCACTGCTATGCTGATGACACACAACTCTACCTCTCGTTCCAGCCTGATGATCCGACGGTAGCCGCTCAGCCTGCCTGACAGACATTTCCGGCTGGATGAAGGACCACCACCTTCAACTAAACCTTGCGAAGACAGAGCTACTTGTAATCCCGGCTAACCCAGCAATTCATCACAACTTCACCATTCAGCTAGGTTCGTCATCCATAACTCCATCAAGATCAGCCAGGAACCTTGGAGTTGTAATTGATGATCAATTGAACTTCACAGGCCACATTGCTAGCACTGCCACTGTCATGCAGATTTGCCTTGTACAACATCCGAAGGATCAAGCCCTTCCTATCAAAGCATGCTACACAACTGCTTGTTCAGGCGCTTGTTCTATCCAGACTAGATTATTGTAATGCTCTCCTGGCCAGTCTCCCAGCTTGCACTGTCAAACCTCTGCAACTGATCCAGAATGCTGCAGCTAGAGTGGTTTTCAACAAGCCAAAGAGAGCACACGTCACTCCCCTCCTCAAAGAATTACACTGGTTGCCAGTTGCCGCTCGCATCAAATTCAAGTCATTGACGTTTGCCTACAGAACAACCACTGGCACTGCTCCCCTGTACCTAAACTCATTACTTCAAACTTATGTGCCATCCAGAAACTTGCGCTCTGCAAGCGAACGGCGTCTTGTGATACCATCACAAAGAGGCACAAAATCTCTTTCTCGGACCTTTACCATGACTGCTCCCTGCTGGTGCAATGGTCTGCCTAACTCAATCAGAGCTGCTGAGTCTGTAGCCATTTTAAAAAAACTGCTGAAGACCTATCTTTTTTGACAGCACTTGATCCAGTAACACTAACTCTTTCTCCTCTATTCTATCTTTATAAAAATAAAATAAAAACTGTGTTAGATTGAACTGCGAAGGGTCATAGCACTTACATACGGTTGTCCTACTGTTAGTTGAATTGCTTCTATTGCTCTCATTTGTAAGTCGCTTTGGATAAAAGCGTCAGCTAAATGAATAAATGTAAATGTAAACCGTGGGTGACGAAAGAACTAAAGGACATACTAAATGAGAAAAAGAGAGTCTTCGCTTCAGGAAGCTTACAGAACAGAAAAGATATGCAAAGGAAGGCCAATAAGGAGATCTATAAGGCCAGGTGTCAGTACAAGGACAAGGTACAGAGTACCCTGGCTGCGGGGAATTCAAGGGCTGCATGGACTGGTATAAAGTTGATGGCCAACGCCCACTTTAAGACAGGGAAAAAGTTGATTTTATGGATGACACAGCATCCTTTGCTCTGGCCAACAACCTAAATGAACATTTTACCCGCTTTGAAATAAATGCCAGTGATAAAGGCTCTGCCTGGAAAAAGATTGTGATAAACAATGCTGGGATGTAGAGCTCTTCGATCATCAAGGAGGAGATGGTCCATCATTATATAAATTTGATAAATTAAATAAAAACAAAAAAAGGTAATGGACTGCAGCTTTAACTGGTTATGACATGAGTTGAAGATATAACTTTAAGTGATTTTATAATGATGTGGTAATCACCAGCACATCACAGATGCTTTCAATTAATTTAACTCTTTAAAAAATAAAAGTTAGACAAATACCCTGTATTTGATATTCACATACCAGTTTGAGTGAGTTTTTCTTTAAGCTGTTTCTTCAGTTCAGTCAGAGCTATTTTCAGCACATACACGTCCACATCAGAGTCACTATCGATCTCAATCCAGTTCTTGCTGTATGAAAGGCTGTACAGGGATGAGTACATCTACAGGAGGAGAGAGAAGACAATTAAATATGAATTATATTCCACATTATCACTGATGAGACAGATGTTGACAGACCTGTATGAGATGTATATGATCTTCAGTGTGTGAGAGCTGCTCCAGCTCAGTGTTTCTCCTCTTCAGCTCAGTGATCTCCTGATGCAGATCTTTAATGAGATCTTCAGCCTGTTTCTCTGCTGCTTTCTGCTGTTCCTCCATCATCTCCAGCTCAGTGTTTCTCCTCTTCAGCTCAGTGATCTCCTGATGCAGATCTTTAATGAGATCTTCAGCCTGTTTCTCTGCTGCTTTCTGCTGTTCCTCCATCATCTTCAGCTCAGTGATCTCCTGATGCAGATCTTTAATGAGATCTTCGGCCTGTTTCTCTGCTGCTTTCTGCTGTTCCTCCATCTTCAGAAGCTCTGACTGACATCTCTAAATGGAGCAGATCGGATCAGTGAAGAGCTAAACATTGAATGATTTCTCTTTATGGGCTTTTGTTTGTTCCCCGTGGGGAAAAACAGGTCAGCTTGCTTTGACAGGACAAGATTTGGTTGCAGGACATGACATCAGGATCAGGACACAAGGAATGTAAAACAATGAAATTGCACAGAACCGAAACCACAAGTAGCAGCTAATGAGAACACTTATTGCTTTCTTGTAGTGTCACCAATGCTATATTTTCCAAATGCCATAACCATTTGTTAACAAACAAGTATTCATTACTTCAATGAGCTAATTGTATCTGCATTAAATTATTATTCTTTAAATTAATGCATTTTTAGTTAACTGTGACTTTGTATATGTACATTTCTGAAATACTTAGACAGTGAGCTCTGATAACAGATCACTCTAAATTGTAATATGGACTCATGCACTTTCTTTAAAGCTGCTTTGAAATGATGTGTATTGTGAAAAGCGCTATACAAATAAACGTGAATTGAATTGAATTGTGTGAACACGTGGCGGATGAAAACTTGAGCGTGCAACACCACGAGAAAACATGCGGCTGATGTAAACATGACCTGCGTGCTACACAGAACACAACAACACATGCGGACAGAAGAGCGTACGTCCCAAGTGAACTCGAAACATCTCGGTTACATATGTAACCCTCGTTCCCTGAAGGAGGGAACAGAGACGTCACGTTGGTGACGGACAAATAGAAATCTCTCTACAGAGACCAATATACCGAGCCGGTTGACCTGGCTGCCCCAGTGGGGCACAGCAGATGTGGTGACGTTCCCTTTCAGTCGATCACTCTCATCGTCACGTCGGTGACCGACGAATAGGAATCGCCTACCAAAGCACCACAGCTGCTGACCCCATCCAGCGTCCCTGTGTAAGCCTCCTACTCCCTCTTACCTGATGGGACAGGGCTTACACGGAGAAGAAAGGTGTGTGTCTCTTTTCGAGGTGGTCCGGAGTGAGGTCTGAGTGTGCTATGCAACACTTACCTGGTTCCACGGTTGGGCAGAAGGTGTGTGACAAGGCTCCGCTGCTTAGGTGGAGAATGCTGCTGCGGAGTGGGGGCAGACGAGGGAGGGCGCCCGCCGGGGCAGGCTGTGTGAGATCGCCTCACTCTGCTTCTGGGCGGCGGAGAACTGCTGGGCAAAGCTCTCGCGTCGCCAAAAAGGCTCATTTTGGCCAGACACGGCCAGAGATGCTGGGGTCCATCACAGTACGAAGTTCATGCAGAACTTCTGAGTCATGACCACCCTCGTGGAGGTCCTTCAGTGCCTTTGCCTGATGGACCTGCAACAACACCATGACGTGTATGGCAGAGGCGGCTTCCCCACAGGGCCTGGTAAGCCTTGCTGGTTAAATACAGCGAGTGCTTACAGGCCCGGGAAGGGAGACACAGATTCCCCGCCAGGTGGAGTTAGGGCACAGTTGCATAGCAATGGCCCGTTCCACGTGGGAAATTGACGTGTAACCTTTAGCAGGCACCATCAAGGCTGGTGAAGGGGGAAATACCAAGAAGGTTTCAGCCAGTAAAAGAAACCTTCCACTAGTTTGACCACAAACTAGTGAGCTCCTCAGGCACCTCCAGAAAGACCGCGTCCGCACCAGCACGAAGGTTCGTAATCGTAATTACGTAATCGCTGTGTGGGTGGGCGGTCGTCTGTTGAGTGTGAGAGACCCCATTTCTGTGTGTGTTGTGGTGGTGTGCATGGCATTGTTTGTAACTTTGTAAAAAAAATTACCTTCCAGCTTACGAAGATGCACGACTTTGAGCCGATTCTATCCGAGCAGGTACGTTGTCTACCATCAAGCACCCAGTTTGCACTTGTCCAAATTAAATCCTACATTTACATACTGAGCCTACAATAGCAGAAATAAGCCTTTTTACTGAAAATAAAGATCCATGTTTAAGAAAATATTGTTGTTTAACTTAGTTCTATACATATGTTCTCATATACATATATTTTGTTCTAATGTCACAAGTAATAATCTCAAGGTTTACTGCTTTACACGATTCTTTGTAGTGTGGTTTTGATGAAGTGTACTAAACATAAACATCGGCTGAATCCGAAATCGCCCCTAAACCCTCAATCACTATTCCCTACATTAGTCCACTAATACACTTCACTTGAAGTAAATGAAAACGAGTGAGTGAATTCGGACAGCTGTTGAGCGTACATCGGTTGTACACATTATTGCAGTGTATAATGTGGGATTGAATTGGTGTACTCGATAACGTCCACTATGGTTTCAGTTACAACTACAAATGGCTGTCCCTTCAAATAGGGCCCTTCTCAATAGTGCTCTATTTGATGGTATAGGGGCCATTTCGGATTTAGCTGTCGTCACGTGTGTAGCATACTTCTTCTCACCACTGTGTCCTGATGATTTAGAGGACAATTACTCCGATTCGCACCCTGTCATTTCAAGGAATATTACAACGACAAGCGCGTCAAGTACAAACGCCTCGTCCGTTTGGGGAGAAGTGCATGGAGTCAACGGAGGCTTGCGCTGCAGAGCCGGGCGAAAGTATAAACAAGGCTTCAGAGTTCTCTCATCAAAACCCCTAATAAACAGACCGAAGTAACAGAACACTGACACTGTTTTACTGACAAACAGTATTATCAAGTGATGCAAACCAATTTTTGTTGTTGGTCAAAATTAGATTTTTTTCATTGAAAATTTCAGTTATGTGATTTATGTAATTCATTGACTGGGAGGAGACTAGAAGACTAGATTTTTTCCGTTTTGCATTTTCAACATATTAGGTATATGAATATGACTGAATAGGGGTGTATTTTTAAAAATATATATATGTATATATTATTTGCAAACAGTAACCAAAAAAACATTATTTTGCTGCTCTTTTTATCTTTTTGTTTCCCCCCTAATTTAAATATTTTATTTATTTATTTTAACCTCCAACCAAACTGCTAAGACCATCACATTGTTCAAGAAGCAGCTGAAGACACACGTAACCGCAAGTATCAAACCACTCACTCCTAAACCAATGCACTTACACACTCTCTCACACTCACAGTGTATTGTTTGGGCAAGGTGATCAATGCTGCTACCAACAGGACACCCAGACCAATAATCATCCAGTTGGAAATGTGGACGGTTCGAGACGAAGTAAGGAAACGATCATTGGAGGCGAGAGTCTGCAAAAAGAGGAAGATTCAGTTCAAGCAACACTTCTCGAAGAAAGATTGCAAAGCTTGTGAAAAGTTGTGGCTCAAAGTGCAAGAAGCCAAATGATTCAAATATTATTTTTTCACTCACTTTTCTCAGCTCTACTGAGTGTTTGATCTCTTGAATCTTCTTCATTCTGTCCTGGATCATCTACATACAGAGAAAAACACAGACATATTTATAACTGAATTTAGCGTTCGATCTTCTGAGAAAACAATTCTTATTTAAATAATAAATGTTAGACGTTAGATTAAATGTTAAATGTCTTTTATGGCTTTTATACATATGGCTTTTAGTCCATGTCTGTCAGCTTTGAGGGTAACATTGCATTCTCAAAAATGTACAAAATTAACTTTTAGCTGATTTAGGATGCATTTCATGGGGTGTTTAAAGTGTTGTGTTTGTATCTCTTTACCTTCTCTCGACTCTCCTCCTCTATAGGAACAGTGTTGTGAGTCCTGTCTTCTCCTTCAGTACAGAACAGACAAACACACGTCTGGTCATCTCTACAGAACAGCTCCAGAGGTCTCTCGTGTTTTTGGCATATATAATCCTCCAGATTCTCCACAGCATTGATCAGTGTGTGTTTCTTTAGACGTGGGACTCTGCGATGAGGCTCCAGATGAGATTCACAGTAAGAGCTTTGACACGTCAGGCAGGACTTCACAGCTTTCTGCTTTCTTTCACCACAGAAGTCACAGAACACCTCAGTTTCTTGATTAAGCTTCTTAAAGTGTTGCACAAGCTTTCCAAGTGTTGTATTAATCTTGAGATCAGGTCTTTTGCTGAATGTGTCTTTACAGAGTGGACAGAAGCAGGTCTGTGTGTTCGTCCAGCAGTCGCTCAGGCAGGTCCTGCAGAAGTTGTGTCCACATGGAGTGGTGACTGGATCAGTGAACTCTTCCAGACAGATGGAGCACTGGAGCTCCTCATTTAGTGCTGGACCTCTGGAGGATGCCATGGCTGACAAAGCAATGACAATATATGGAATTTCTGAAGAGATAAATTAGGATAATGCTTAGGTAAATAAATATGTTAAGTATTTCTCCACTGATGGCCCTTCAAAAGTAGCTGTATATTCTGACAAAATATTTATTTTCCAAGTGCATGTAAATCACAAATATTTGTCGATCTGTCATCCACGGCTCATGGGCTGTGTGCACTCTTGTGCTGCTTTCCAATTCAGTTCTTTAACAAATGAAAGCTTTAGCGCAAGTTCTGCCAGGAAGACTCAATCAGCGCGCCACGTCAATCATGTGCTAACACTCACAGTATAAAAGATCGGTACTTACATTCATCTGAGTTCGCAGATGCTGACGCTGCCAATTACCTCCATCCTCCCCATCACCACCAAGATGGTCCCTTCCCCCTCATCCTCCCCACCACCACCAGGATGGTCCCTTCCCCCTCATCCTCCCCACCACCACCAGGATTGTCCCTTCCCCCTCATCATCCCCACCACCACCAGGATGGTCCCTTCCTTAACCTCCAGGGGAGTCGGCTGCGCCCCAGCCTTCGTCTTCAGGCAGGATATGCAGATTCCGCTACCCTCACATTGCTCTCTAAGGACGGGGCCTACGCCAAAGAACTTTATAAATTCATGCTTGCTGGGCTGTTAATAAATATACGCTGTTATATCAATTTATCTCCCGAGTCTTTCTGGTAGAACTAACTAACTTTTAAGCAACCACATGTATGACAGCAATTCAGCAGCTAAATTCCTATTCAGTCTTGTAAACTGGTCTAACTTGTGGGGCAACTTGTGCATTTCCCCTTCAAAAAACTGACATTAAAGTAAGTTCAATGTCATCATACTCATATTTATCTCATACAAACACCTATAAAGGTAACATAATAATATACTTGTTATGTTTGAAGTTAAAATAATACAGTGATCCTATTCATAAAAGTTAAACTAGTAACCACCTTTTATATTAAAGTCAAAGTAGTTGATTGTCGTCTCTGTCCTGTAGAAGAAAAACCAAAAGATGTGTCTAGGAGAAACC
Source organism: Phoxinus dragarum (assembly GCA_033366665.1). NCBI lineage: Eukaryota > Metazoa > Chordata > Actinopteri > Cypriniformes > Leuciscidae > Phoxinus > Phoxinus dragarum. The sequence goes on from JARPMJ010003846.1 coordinate 62,233, forward strand.
GCTCTCACAACATTAGACTATCATAACACAAGTTTCTTTACATGAAAGACAACGCACAACAAAAGCTTTTATTTTTCATGCAAATATCCCAGAGAATCCACCACAAAATAAAATTTAATTGAATGTAGTTGAATTATGATTGTTATGTTTCTGAAGTCTTTTAGTTGTATGACATGACAGATGACATCAAACTTTACAGCAAACTGAATGATATAATCTGAAACTATTTTATTGTTTAAAACTACTGAACAAGCTCTTACATTTCCATCACTTACCTGAGTGAATATCAGCTGTGATCTGTAGTTTCAGTGTGTGTGAATAAAGAGCTGTTCGTTTGAAGAAGCTTCCAGTTCATCTGGTTAATTTAGTTTCATCTTCACTGAATTATTTCACTCGCCTGCAGTGATGTCATACAGTAGCTCCGCCCCTCATGAATATTGAATAGTCCATAATTCATCCCTGCTGTGTTTTCTAGAATGCATGTGTAGTTTTATTTAGTTCTTCCTTTTATTACAGAAGTGGCAAATATCGAGTTATCACAGTTTTAGTGTAACAATTATTTTAGTACTTAATTTAGTATATTTTGGAAAGGGCAGGTATATTGCATAATTGCAGGCTTGGTCAGGCTAATTTCTAACTACACTCTAAAAAATGCTGGGTTGTTTCAACCCAAATTTGGGTCAAATATGGACAAACCCAGCCGTTGGGTTAATTTTTTTTGAATGAAAAATGTTAACCCAACGGTTGGGGTAGTCCATATTTGACCCAGATTTGGGTTAAAACAACTCAGCATTTTTTCTGATGTAGCCTATCCTAAAGGCATACAATTATAACTCAAAGTTATAGAAACATGTGTATAGGGAGAGAATAGAGATCGATAGAGATCTGGCCTGTGCAGAATAAAAGAAAGGAAACAGTGGAGCAGTGCACCGGGATAAAGAGTGAGTGAACAGTAAAAACATGGATCAGATAAAGATACAGTTACAGTTACACTCGCTCTTGTATATAATGGGGGAGAAAAGAGACAATATAATACTTTACCCCCACGCGAGTGAGCACTTTATTGGCAGACAACATTCCCTGCCCTTCCTCTCCTGTAATATCAGGACATGTGATTAGCAGAGTTTCCACCTTTAAACTGCTTGGAGTTCAAATTTCTTCTGATCTGTCGTGGGGCGCACACATTAAGTACATGATTTCGAAGGTGCGTCCTAGAATCCACTATCTCTGTGTTGCTAAAAATGCAGGTCTCCCATGTGATGTTTTAATGAAAATATATTTGACATTTATATGGCCAGTTCTTGAGTACGCTAGTCCAGTATGGGGTGGGCTACCCAAAGGTCTCTCTGATGAGTTAGAGAGGGTCCAAAAACGTTGCTGTCGGATAATAGGTGTTCCAACTTCTTCTCTCCCATCACTGAGTGAGAGGCGCGACGAGGCCACTATACGTACCTTTACAAAACTACTCAAGGACAGTTCATCACCACTGCATTGTTTCCTGTCTGTGGCTCCAACACCTACTTACCTACTACGGCAGCGTAGGGAATTTGTTGTGCCCAGGAGTAAATCAAAAAGACATGAACTTTCTTTTATTCCACGTGCTCTTAAACTGTTTTATAAATAACTTACAGGTTCTCTTTGTATGAAGCCTGATGTATTTCTGGTTTTTCTATGCACCTGTTTTGCTCCTCCTGATTGTTACTTCTATTTTAATTTTTACATTTTGAATTAGGTACATAAGGTTGTTCTGAGTATGTGTTTTGTTTGATACATTTCAGGGTTTTGTCCTTCAATATCCTGCCTTGTCAAACTTTTAAATAAACTAAACTAAAAAAAAAGACATAACGTAATTTATGAGAGAGTCAAATTCAATAGCAGATTCCAACGGCCTGGTGAATCAGCAGAAAGTTTCACCATAGATGTGTATAAGCTCGCAGAACATTGCAGATTTATTGCTATCTACATGAGGAAATGATCGGAGACTGTATCGTATGGGCATAAGAGATGCCAAGCTCTCTCAGAAACTGCAACTAGATCCAAATTTGATATTGGGCTAACTCCGATCAGGCAAAACAAGGAAATAAAACGTCAATAATATGATGAGAAAAGTCTGAAGTGAGAGAATTGAACATCGATGGAGTCATGAAGAGAGAATGTCTAAAGTAGAGAGGTGTTGTGTTCTGTGAATCGGTGTGATACTGAGTATGTTCGCTAGAGGAAATCATAAGAAAGGGACTGAGTGAGTGAGATGATGAAGAAGTGAAGTGGTTGAAGATAATGCCCTGTTGACTGATGTTTGCTGCATTAAAGACAGACGTTCGGAGTTAGTTTTTGGGTTTCATTCTTTTACATCCTACAACACCACAAATTGGCGACGAGGATGGCTGTTAATGTTCCTGCGCCAGCAATGTTTTTGCCCTGTCCGGGAGAACCATCGATGCCTTTTGATATGTGGCTGCGTATGTTTAATAACTACCTGCTGGTGATTAATGCGAGGGGGATGCTTGGCCAGACATCCGCAAAAGAGCTACACTACTCCATTGTCTAGGACCGGAGGGACAGCGGATATTTTACGCTCTACCAGAAACACTTATGCCTCTGCTGTCAGTGCACTAGAGAAACATTTTACGCCCAAAGTCAACGTTGTTGTCGAACGCTATGCATTCAGGAAGCAAGCTCAATTTCCACATGAGACTATTGTGCAATATAGCTGCCTTGCGTGCTCTTGCAGCCACCTGTGGTTTTGATGACAAATCAGACGACATGATACGTGATCAACTTCTGGAACGCTTGTTGAGTGACAGTATTAGAGAAAGCTTGTTACTGGAGTCAGACCTAACACTGGACACAGCCGTAACTCTTGCAATACAGATGGAAGCTGCTGCTTATCAAGCAAAAAAAAATTTTCAGACAGAGGTTCTGGATAAAGGAATTCCAGTACAGACTGTGCACTCTAAATCACACAGAATCACAAACAAACAGCACTAAGCCACGTGCTGCGGCCACTTCTTCTCCACGTAGATCTTGTTTTAGGTTCTGACAAGCATCTAGCCAACTCCTCTCAATGCCCTGCTGTAAATGTTCAATGCAAGTCTTGTAACACAAGGATAAATCGTCTTGTAATTCCGAGCAGACGAGAGCAGTCTTAACACTCCACACACGGCAGGAATATCTGATCAGATTATTTTACGATAATCGGAGCATCTTTAAGATTGTCGGAAGGGGCGAATCGGGGGCAAAATCGGCCTAATTATCCTGCCGTGTGAACCAGGCTTTAGTGTTGATGCTCAACCTGATGAAACATCTAAACACGTAGTGTCTGGATTCAGTTCATCACACAAAGAACCTCTAGATCTGTAGACAGTGTATGTTTCAGCCTCTAGGGGACGCTGTGGTGGGTAAAGAGTTGACGGTCAAGATCACGTTCCAGAACCCGCTGTCACAAGCAGTCACTTGAAGTGTTGAGGAACGTTTTGTTCCATATATATATAGAGGGATTGGGAATGCAGAGCGTCAGAAAGGTCCCGAACGGGTGAGACTTTCAGTGTTTCACAGCAGTTTCATTTCAGCTGTGACGTGTTCACACTGTAGATATGCTTATAAACATAAACTGTACTGCATTAAATATGATATTTCAAGAGTGAATCTTCCAGAGAGTTGATATTGTCTTTGTGTCTGTCAGTGATGTGGAGAAGCTTGCGACGGTTACACTGATGGAGAAGTTTGTTCCCACCGTCTCCGGCTCTCAGAAGCTCCTGGCATCGATGGACTGCCGTCAGCTCACTCAGGTGCACGGATTCACTGATATAATATTGTGTCATAAACGCTGTTTTTTTAAACAATGATATATTAATAAAGGGCTGCTGATTATCTGCCATTTATTTCTTGTTTTATTAAGAAAGAAACATGTTAGTCCTCATCCTGCCCATGTTCTCCTTTAATCAATGTGCAAATGAAAGGCTATAAAAGCAAATATAAATGTATGAATGTAGCCTATGCTATACATTATTTACAAAATCATGTTTTTCATTAATGTTATAACTTGACAGAGTAGATTGACTTACAATATCATGCAGAATCTGCTATTTAACAGATTCAGTAATTCAGTCTCTTTTGGGGGAAATGACACTAATAATGATGTTTCTCGGTCTTGATAAGTAGTTATACTATATTATCTATTATATTTGATTATAAACATGACAGAATTGACCTTAAGCTTGTAAAAACGAATACTTCAGTTTCTTTATTTCTAGTTCCCGTCCATTTCTTTTTGCTTTACATTTGCCACAATATAATTGATTTTTGACCATTTCTGTGGTCATTTTTAGACTTGATGTGAAAGATGAAAGTGACAAACTAAGATAATAGATTTTAATTGTTAAGTGACAAACTGCTGATATTGTGCTCAAAGCAAAGTGAAAAACACTGTCATTGTGAAGCCTTCTAATGCTCTCGCTTCTCTTGAGGAATATTTACTACATTGAATAATAATTTTCTTTCACATTAAATGTAATTCAACGATAAAGATCCTCATGTTTTAATTATATCCTGTCTGTCTGTTGTAATGTTTATGTGAGCAGATATTCATTGTTCTCCAATGTGTATTTGCATAATAATTAGCAAGCTGTTTAAATTATACTCGACATCAGTTATAGAATTGAACACTTGTCTTTATTCAGATGATGCAGTTATTACAATATAAATCAAGATCCACAATATTTCACAAGTAATTCAATGTTTACAGCTGGAGAGGAGAGAGAGAAAATGGCTTCAGAGATTTCCTTATAAAGTAACATGTAGAAACACCTTTACAGGAAATGTTGCATATTATGTCAAATTTACCCATATAATATTAAATCATATGTCAATGTCATAGTGTATTTGAAAAGCAAAAGCAAAGTATAAATGAAAGAGAAAAGCAAACGAATCATTGTGCTGATTTTAAATATATAGATTCGTAATAAATTGGCCATTCAAATGTAACCGTGATGAAATACAAATGGTATTCCTATGGTCTCACAAATATTTGATTATAGTTGATGTTTTGTCAATGATTGATTTTTAAAGGCATTAAAATATAAATACAACATTAACCCTCTGGAGTCTAAGGTGTTTTTGGGGTCCTTGAGATGTTTTGACATGACCTGATATTTGTATTTTTTTCAGTTGCTTATAAACATATTAATGGCAAAGGTGTAATTACACTCTATTTAGCACGAACATGACTATCATAATATGTGAGCAACATGCATGTACATGTTTGCATTTTTGAGAGAATATTATTTATGCGTGGTTATTCAAAAAACTCAAACTTAAATTTTCTGATATAAGACCACAAACGACCAACTTCACATATTCCCACAATACTTTTGACTAATGGATGTTGTCGGCTAGAGTATTTACTTCAAAATTATCTGAAAATCATCCGGGCTAATCGTTCACATTAAACAATAGATTGATTTAAATTTTGTAAGACACTTTTTGTTTGGAAAGTGTAATATAAATGCCTTATGCTTCGGACTCTTGGGTCCGTATGAATTAGCTCAAATGATCCATAGGGAATTTTAATAACTAATCATGAATATGATTAATATTCTGCATATTACTTTACATTAAATTATCGAAATTGAAAATGTCTAGATTATACGAATATATGAATAATTGATCACAACGTCTTATAATTCCTCATTCAGATATCAATAATCTTATTTAATTTCGATTATGAGATAACCTTTAAGGGAAATTCATGTAATGATCAAATAGGTGTTTGTCCTGCAAAAACCATCAAAGATCACCCATCAACCTCTCAGTAAAGCTATCTCCTTATAACCTCCAAGAAACATTAATTTTCTGGCCGTGAACATTAATTTTCCTGTGTTTATAAAATTAAAACTAGTAAATAATAAGAGCTCTGGCAGCTCTTGGATCTTTTAATCTCATTGACGTTTGTGGTTTTACGAGCGTTTTTTCACAGACACAGTCTTGAATATATTGTTTTAATAAATGCAAACTACAGAATATAACGGATTACACATATTGATTATACACCGATTATATCTATGTACATAATTTACAGTAACAATACAAGACACGAATAGCGGATAAGAGAGAGAAAGTGAGAGATAAGGAGAGAGAGAGATTATTCTGCTTTAAGCTGGTGCTTTTTAGCAGTAGTAACGCACACCTCGCACGCGCGGGGAGCGATTTACAGAGGGTTTTGGTCGTGCGTTTGGGAGAGAGAATAAGAGGGAGAGAATGAGATCGAGGGCCGGGGCGCGCTCGATTTGAATTCGGAACAGAGAGAGAGAGGGAGAGAGTGCTCTGGGGCCCGCGCTCGATTTGATTGCGGGACAGAGAGAGAGAGATAAAGAGAGGATGGTCACGTGTGACCATAGAACAGCAAACATCATAGAATAACGAAATCACAGACCTTTGAGAGCCAACCAAAATGCATCGAACCTTAAAACATTAAAAACTCGTGAGAGTGAATACTTGCAAAAAAGGTCGTGTGCGTGCATGTCTGGATCTGAGGGGAGCGCGCGTTCTCATGCCTGAGGCGCGTTCTCTCGGGTCGTTTCGGAGCAGGGCGCGTGCTCGTTGCCAGAGCACGTTTCCGCGGGAGCTTTGGAAGCTGGTTGAAAGTGAAGTTGCTGAAGGAATTCAGGCTCCGTTCGTTCGACTCGTAGGTGGAACGAACAAAGTGGAATTTGGAAATTAAACAAAAGAAACTTTATAAAGAAAATAAAAGCAGGGAACTCCGTGAGGGAGTTTAGATCGGAGACGTCACATGATGAGCAGTGATGAAGGCAGGACGCGAGAGCAAGAAGAGATCAGGAAGAGCTTTGCTCTTTCCTTTAAAGACTGTATGGGTCACTCCTTCGTTCGGCGCGTTGTCCAATCACCTTCAGTGATCTGGGAGCGGGAGAATCTTCTTTGTCCTGCCAGAAGACCCCAGTCTGTGTAGTTTATGGCAGAGCTTTGCCTTAGTCATTTCTATGACTAAAAAGGATTCATCTAGTAATAATCATATCATTGCAGTCTATTATCGAGATTCAACTCCGTTAGATTTAGAGAATTACAAAGATACGAAACACATCATATTAACATTAATAGGAATACAACATTTGATTATTATGCATTAGTATAGACATTTAAAAGTTTAATTAATACATGCTATAATTGTAAACTAAACCCAAATCTGTCATGACATATAAATGGCAACACAGAATGCATTTGGTAATGTTTTAAATATGACTCGTTCAATGAAAAGTCTCTTGTGTGTGTGTGCTCCAGTCTCAACGGAATGTGTGGGTGTCACGTTACGTCTCTTTGTGTGAGCCATGTTGGTGTGTGTGTGTGAGAATCACGGATTCACCAATCTGACCAGATGTCAATGTTGCTACATATCCCCCTTTTTGTTCGATTAAGTCAGGGGATGGACTTCATCGAACAACAACTTAGCACAATGGATGACAGGTGGTTTGCTAGACTGATGGCTCAGCACAAATGATGATGATGTGGTCGGTGGCTTGGCACCCCCTTTCCGGGGATTCCGTGTGAAACCTCCCGACACAGAGTTCGTGAGCTTGACTGTGGATGTTTACATCTCGTTGAGTCTGGCACAGGGTAAAGTCCAAGACGAGTGTCGGTGCGTGGTCGGTGACCTTGGAAAGATACAACAGTATCAGCTGCGGTCCAGGTTTGGACACAGGTGAGTGGTATTCAGGCTTGGAGGGTTGTGTTGACAGGAGCAATGTTTGTGAGTTGGGACCCCCTTTACTCAAACCAGAGATCTCCTTCTGGATCTAAGGTGACGTTGTAGTTCTTAAAGGATGGGAGTTCCAGTGCTGTCTGGTACTCTTTGCTCGGAAGATGGTACCATGACAGGTTACTGAGGTGTGAGATGGCACCTGTCGGTACTTGAGTCGGCATACTCGGGTTGAGCAGGTTGACACGGCTGGTGGTATCATGCTGTTTGTGAGTGACAGTGGCTGTGTGCGCAGGTGTGTTAGCCAGCCATCGTTCACCTACAATCTTTGCTTGTGTTCCTGTGACTTGTGTGCGAGGCTTAGCTTCAGCAGGGCAGCGTGTGTGGCTGACCAGGGGTTGCAACTTGTAGATTCCTTCAGTGTTGTCTCTGAGGACGGGCTTGCTAGGGCAGAGAGAGTGACTGTCTTTGGTCAAGGTGCACCCGTGCAGGTTTGAGGCCGGGTACAGCAGGGTGTCGCTGTCGTGGTAGGCCACTACGTCTGGAGTGCATATCTAGAACTGGGTCCTGCTTTTCCAGGACCCGATGTTGACAATGTCTTTGAGCCTGTAGGCTCGGTTTGACTCGATGATGGGTAGGTTTAGGAGAAAACCCACTTCTCTCTGCTCGGGGTTGACGTGAAGTGGGGTGGCGCAACCCAGAGAGTAAGCAAGGTGTGTTTGTAGAGGGTCAGCTGGCGTGGTGATGCTGGAAGCCAGCACAGTTCGCACAAGGCTTAAGGGTTTCAGGTACGGTGGGATTGCACCTGTGGCTAGGCTGTCAGTGGAGGAGCTAACCTCCCACAGCATGTCTGTCGTTAGTGCTGTAAACAGCGGAGTCTGGGCAAAGTCTTTCTGGAAGATATTAAACAGCGGTTTCATTGAGTTCACAGTCTGGTTCGCTGCGTTGACACTGGACATACCAATGTTAAAAAGAGTTCTGGCGGCAGCTACGGCTCCGAGCAACGCTCCCAGGAACCGTTCGGATCGGTGGTTGGTGCTTAGGAGTCCTGATTGCGTGGCAGTCACTTTCTCCAGTTGGTTGAGCAGATGTTCGACCTTGGCTTTGGCGTGAGGGAGGGAGTCCTCTGTCCGTTGGGCACTTGCCCAGGTGTATGGGGCTGCGGTGCTGGGGTGGTGTGCTCTGTAGACCGGGCGGGACTGGATGAGTCGACCATACACTGGCTGAGTGTAGGTTCCGCAGTCGGTGATCAGAAGTCTCAGTTGTTCTCTCGGTGGCAGCTGTCCTCTGGATGGCTGACAGCACAGCATGACGACCCACAGCAGCAACCTGGTACAGATGACAGAGAGAGAGAGAGAGAAAGGGAAGGAAGAGGCAAACGAGGGTTGTCTTTGGTTGGACAGGGCAGTTCTTTTGCTTTGTGGGTGGCAGCTAGGTTTAGCTCGCCTTGGCCCATGTTTTGTCACATCTTTCTGCCAGCCGGTCGCTTGCTTCAATGTCTCGTCAGTGACTCTGGTGCTGTGTTGTGCCGCACATGATGCATCATAGATAAACATTGGCATGACCCCCCTTTTGCAACTTTTCAGCACAAGCTTTTGCGCTGTGATGTCAACAGGTGCAGAACCCGTAATGTTGTGTGTATGCAGCGTGTGCATGTTATGCAGCGGAGTGAGGCACTGGCTGTCAGTGAGCTCAGACGTCGTGCAAGGGAGGCAGGAGGGGTATAAGTGGAGGCAATGCCAAGTCGTTGTTGTGGTGTCAGAAGCCCGCATGTCCGCTATGTTGGGTTTTGCAGACAGCGGAGCCCGCGTAAGCGGCACAGGGTTAGGCAGTGTAGCCTGTAAAAGTCTTATGCATTGTGTAGTCGTTGCAACTGTGAGGGCGGGTGGGTGGGTCGGGTGTGACCACTGCTTTTCGTTTGGTGCGCCAGGCTCGGCGCGGGCATGAGTTTGGTCATGTGGCTGCGGGTCAGTCTTGACCTTGGCACAGCATTTGTTACAGTCTTTTGTGAGCTGGAAGGTGCAGGGTAGCGAACTTGAAACTTGACCTGGTGCTAAGTCTGTGTCGTTGTGACTGGCTGTGGGAGTTCCCATGAACTGTGTGACCTGACGGTCTGGCTCTGTGGAAAGTCTCGTGACCTCTGTGATCTGACAGTCTGGCTCGGGTGGCCTGTGTGACTGGATGGGGAGAGGTTCTGGCACTTGGGCCCAAAGCGTTCGCTTTTTGAAGTCCAGTAAGGGCTCGAAACGATCCAGCAGGTCTTTGCCAATGATGAGTGGATGAGTGTTCATTGGTGAAACGTACACAGGGTGAGTCAGCGACATAAAACCTATTGACAGGTGGATTAGAGTTAGCTGTTCGAGCCGGATGCTATTTTGGCTGTATGAATGCACCTTTAGCTCACAAGTGTGGGATTCAAAAGTTCGATTCTGTCTCTTAGCTTCGACTTTGAGTCTTTTGAAAAGTTGAGATGAGATCACAGTGAGGTCTGCTCCTGTGTCTATCAAGGCTTCAAGTTTCACTTCCTTCTCCAAAGTGCAGGCTAGGTAGGGTTTCCTGGTCACCCCCCTTTCAAGGAGGTTTCCCAGAAACTGTGGCACCGGGGCTGTTGTTGTCAGCCGGAGCGAATGGTAGATGTTGTCAGTTTGTGATGCAACAATGAGTGAGTGAGTGGAGCTGCTATTTGGTGATGTAACAGCAAAGTTCATGGGTTGCGATTTGATAACAATGTCTGGTGGGTTGTCCCCGGGAGGGGCGTGTGGCTTGCTGCGGGGGCAGCTAGCCGGAACAGCACTTCCTGGGACTTTGTGATGTTGGTCCCAGGTGTGATGTGTTGTGCTGTTTCGTGTAGTGTGTGCAGCTGTCAGCTGTGGTGCTGGAGCGGAGCTGTCACTTTGTGGTGTGACAGCTCGCTCTGTAGTCTGTGGGGGACGAGCAGTGTTCGTGGTGCTTGGCTCAGGCAGATGGCAGTCAGACAGGGTGTTGGTGTCAGTTCTTATGCTTAGACATAAGATGTCTGGTTCGTCCTTGTCTCTCTTGCGATGTTTCTTGTGAAGAAACTCTTTCAGCATCCTCACGATCTCTGCTGTCTCCGACGTGGCTGCACTGTGTTTTTCTGGTGTGCGATGAGGCTTGGGCTTACCAGTAGCATGTCGAGAGGGGTTCCAGGGCTGGCTTTCTGGGCTTGGAGTTCTGGACGGCGGGTGATGCAGGTCCCAGAACCTCTTAGAGCGCTCGCTCCGATGCTTTGGATGAGCACCGTCCCGGTTGTGCTGCCCTCTGCTGGCTTGGAACGGTCTTGACTCTCTGTGGTACAGTCTGTGACTGTGGTGCTGTTGGGCACCTTCTGTGTCTAGCTCTGAGCAGTGCTCAGAGACAGAGTCGATTGTGGGGTCTTTTACAGTCTTTTTGGAAATAGTCTTTTGCTTGGTGTAAGCTTTGTGGACCAAGTCACGTAGCTGTTGGGTGGACATGCTACGTGGACAGGCCAGAACGCCTAAGTGGTGACTCACTGTGGGATGCAGATTTCGGAGGAACAGCGTCCTGAAGTTGGCATCTTCTTCCATACCGGGCTCGTTTCGTGCTCCGAAGTAGGCGTGTCGGAGTCGGCCGTAGTAGGTCTGTGGGTGTTCAGGTCGGGCCTGTTTGATGTCCATGGCGGCGATGAAGACCCCTTGTTCTGATTCTGGATCAGAGAATTCACGGATCAAAGCTTGTCGCAGTTGCAGGTATTCCTTTTTGACAGTCTCTGGTTGACGGTCTAAGAAGCTGCGTACGTCGCGGCTAGAAGTAATTCTGAGCAGGTAAAACTTGTCCCAAGCTGTCACGTTGGCGACAGTTTGCAGGTGAAAGTCAATGTCTTGAAGGTACGCATGTACATCATGGCCTCCTGCAAGGTTTGGAGTGAACGTGGGGATGTTTCTGGCCAACTTGTCAAAGTCTGTGGGGGAGGAGCTGTTGCTGGGGGCCCAATCCGTCTGGGGGGAATTCTGACCCTTTTCAGCTCCGCCCCCTTCAGCTTTGGGAGCCGTGCCGCGTTGAGCAGTAAGTGTTCTCTGTGAGGGCTCCCCCCTTTCTGCTGACAGGGGTTTCTGTTGGCTGGCTGGTGTGTACCGGCTGGTCAGGGGAAACTTTGTGGTGTGTGTTTCCCCTACCCGGTCACTGTTAAGTCTGTAAGAATGGCTCAGTTCTCTGTGAACAATGTCAAGTTCGTCTCTGAGATCATGTCTCTGCAGAGTAAGCTCATGGATTTCAGCTCTGGCCACCTGTAAGTGTTTTTCACAGGCTGTGGCTTTAGCGTTTTTGTCTCTTAGTTCAGTCTTTGCTCTCTCAAGGAGAGCGTCACTTTGTTGGAGTCTCTCGTCGAGTTCTTTACAGGTTTCTTTCTCCGACTGTTCTCTTTGGTCTGTGGCGGTCAGGAGAAGTAGCTGTTCTAGACGACTTTGGGTGTGGGCCTGGTCCCTCCGGGCCTCCTCTGCTTGAAGCTTTAGCGCTGCTGCTTTCTGCTCCAGGTCGTTGTGGCTCCTTTCGCTGAGCCGTGCCTGGGCGACGAGTTTGTGTGCGAGGCTTCCGACGATCTTGGCCCAGTCCTTGTAGTTGTAGCTCTGTGTCGGATCGTGGGTCATCAGTTCGACCAGGTCGGCGTCCAGCTGTTCTCGGCTCCGGGGCTCTGTGTCAGCGGCGTCTCCGGACAGGAAGTCGGTCGTCATGGCTCTCAACCACGACTCGAGTTCGTCCCACTGGGCAGCCATACTGGACGGCCGTGACCTTGGCACACTGTAGGCGAGAGAGAACACAGAACACACACACAAAGAGACCAATGCAAGTTCGTTTTAAGGTTAACGAGTTATGATCATACGGCTATGCCGTTTATGAGAATTTTGGGGCTAACTGATGCCAACAGTTAGACAGTTCGCGGAGCCAATTAACTTGGGTCGTTTGAGGACCTGCACTAGAGGTTGTGACGAGCAGTAGCCTGGCGGGTCACGTGGTGGCCCCGGCTGCTGGTGGTCACTCTACTGCTTAGCTTCTTTGATGGCTCTCTCAGGTTACTGTTTCTAGGTGAAATGAAAGAAACAAATCACAACAGAACAAAGGATAGAACAGATCAAAGTGAAATAAGATCAAACAATAGTAACACGGTATGTGTTAGAGAGAATAAGGAGGCCTAAGCCTATTACCACTGCCAGAGTTTACGATAGGGTATACAGGTGAGTGGGGGCTATCGGGGTAGAAAACCTAGGAAGATGGTGAGGCTTGGAGAAAGGGATATAGGCCAGACACTTAAATGACCGGGGAATATCTAATATTCTGTGGCTTATACTAAGTGTATGGGTTTTACCTTATTTAGTTTGCCTGGGGTGAAATGAGGTCACTCAGGTGGGAGTCAGCGGCGCGGTCAACCTTCTCGACGGTCCCACACACTCGAGCGCAGTGGACCCGGGCCTTCTGTTACTCTGTGTACCACGGTGCGACCTTCTCCAACAACTTGCGACCTTACACACAACCTGGCAACGCCAAGGTGTCAACTGCCAGACAGCACGACAAAAATGGGGTTTTCACCGGAACCCGGCCCCTGCAGCAGGCCCTGGTTCAGGTAATTGTCCCGAAATTGCCTTGTGTGTCAGCTGGCGTGGTTGACTTTACCCTTGGAGTGCCAAATTGCTGATGTAGCAGTTGCGTGCCACCCCAATGGTAAGAGACAGAAGAGTCCGAGACTCACGCGCGGCCGGTGTCGGTCGTGACGACCAGGTGACCCCGCTCGCTGGAAACCAACCAGAGATGACTGTCAAATCACCACAGCGCCCTAGGGAGAACTACACATAAACACACAAAAAGGGGTAAACAGGTGAAAGTTAACGTCAATTAAGGCTTTCTTGTTTAACCAAGTTTAGTAATTATGTATGTAGAAGTAAAGGCAAAGGCTTTGAAATAATGGTAAAACAAAAAGGGAATTATGATAATGTTGGTGATTATCAGAATAACCTAACCTAAAAGAGAGATAAGAAAATTAGGAATAAAAAGTAATAATAAATTTTTTTTTGAAAAAAAAAAATGTAATAAAAAAAAAAAATTTAATAAAATAAAATAATGAAAAGACAGGATGACCCCAGAAGAAGAGACAGGCCGCGGTAGTGGGTCTGTCCCACAAAGGGGCGTATCTCCTCTCAGCGGTCAACCTGTTTGAACAGACAAACTCATTCAACTTAAATTCAAACTGGTGTAAATTCAAATTTGAATAAGCCTGTGCAGAAATGTAAAAAAATCAGAGTGATATTTTATAATAATCCAGATGACGTTAAAGCATCAGTAATTACTATGAAATAATCAGAAGGGAAAGATGAAATAAGTACACACTTCAAAAGAGTGAAAGGAGGAAAAGAGTGGCACCGACTTAGTATCCACAAGGCCACGTGGTGGCGCTGTTTCCTTCTAGTGGATGACAGTGGCTGACAGCCAAAAAGATTTAAATCCAAAATTTAAATCTGGTTTAACTCGAATTTAGATAAGCGTGTAAGGGGATTGAGAAATCAGAATGATATTGTACAATAATTAAGATGCATTAAAGTATCAGTAATTATTATAAAATAATCAGACGAGAAAACAGAAATAAAGCAATTCACACAGAATTGGAAACAGAAAAACGAGTTGAATGACCCGCTTTAGCGGGAGGCGGCCACTAGGTGGCGGACTTCCCTCTAACTGGGCTCTCAATGGCTGGGCTGGGATTTAATTTAAGTTTTAATTCACCTCTTGTTTGAACCAAACTCAAAGTAAATGTACCAGTCACAAGCAGGAAAATTGTCTAACACAAAATAATATTCGCACGAGCAAAGCTGGAAATGCCAATAATTATTGAGAATTTAGACATAAGCTAATTCACTATTCATCATAGAACACTTGAATTTAGCAGTACGAGAGCATTATCTGAAACGGCCACGAGATGGCGTAGTTGCGCTCATGCAGGCTGACGTCAGTGGGAGGCGGTGCTCACGCAGGGTGACGTCATTGGGGCGCGTATTTTGAGACTTGAACACCTAAAAGGACCTCTGGTGTTTAGTCCGCGGAATTACAACCAATTTTAAATGTGACTCTAAAGAGCTCAGAGCGTTCAGCTCAGTCACGTGCTGATTTTCTGTAATAGAAATCACAAAGGGACAAGATCTGCGGATCTGTGGGTGCTATACTGCACAAGAGCGTGAAGCAGGGTTTCTTCGCTGCAAAACACAATTGTGAACACAGGAATTATCATCTGTTGTTGGGTTCCCGTAAACATTTAACCACAATAGCACTTATGATTTAAAAATGTCTTAGGTTTACAAAATGGGTAGCTAATCCAATTTTCGACCAGGAGTTATCGTTATTTTAACGATCTAATATTATTATTAGGCCTATTTATCGAAACGGAGGAGACTCGCTCTGTTCCAATCTACCGCGTGAACAAAGAAACTCGTTTGATTTCAAGCGGGCTAAAGCAATATTAATTACAGGCTGAACAGAGATTCTTTTCTCTAGGACATTTACCGGTATTGTCACTTCCAGCGTCTGTTAATATGCTTGGGCTGAGCTGGCTTCTGCGCCAGTCAGTTCTTCAGTGAGCGCGCGTGTGTTCGCACTAGGGCGCGCGTTTTTCCTCACTGAACCGCGTGGACTCTCGCTGGAGCGCGCGCGTGGGTAACACAATATTAAGAATGTACGGGATGTACAGAGATTCTGTTCTCTTTACCGAAACAATATTAATATAATACATCGAAGTTTATTTTAGCAATTAACAGGGGCTGAAAATGTTAAACATATCTAGCGGGGGTCAATTTGCTTTGACTGAGATCGGCTTCGTGCCTTCTAACAGTCCTTCAGTGAGCGCGCGTGGTTTTTGCCTTACTAGGGCGCGCTTGTTTCCTCAATGGGATCGCGTGGGCTCTCGCTGGAGCGCGCGCGTTACATTAATACACAATATAGACAGGCTGAAACTGATTTGCTCGTAAAACACAAAGTTTGAGATCGCCCAAATTTTTCTCCACCAAACCTGTAATATAAATGCCTTATGCTTCGGACTCTTGGGTCCGTATGAATTAGCTCAAATGATCCATAGGGAATTTTAATAACTAATCATGAATATGATTAATATTCTGCATATTACTTTACATTAAATTATCGAAATTGAAAATGTCTAGATTATACGAATATATGAATAATTGATCACAACGTCTTATAATTCCTCATTCAGATATCAATAATCTTATTTAATTTCGATTATGAGATAACCTTTAAGGGAAATTCATGTAATGATCAAATAGGTGTTTGTCCTGCAAAAACCATCAAAGATCACCCATCAACCTCTCAGTAAAGCTATCTCCTTATAACCTCCAAGAAACATTAATTTTCTGGCCGTGAACATTAATTTTCCTGTGTTTATAAAATTAAAACTAGTAAATAATAAGAGCTCTGGCAGCTCTTGGATCTTTTAATCTCATTGACGTTTGTGGTTTTACGAGCGTTTTTTCACAGACACAGTCTTGAATATATTGTTTTAATAAATGCAAACTACAGAATATAACGGATTACACATATTGATTATACACCGATTATATCTATGTACATAATTTACAGTAACAATACAAGACACGAATAGCGGATAAGAGAGAGAAAGTGAGAGATAAGGAGAGAGAGAGAGATTATTCTGCTTTAAGCTGGTGCTTTTTAGCAGTAGTAACGCACACCTCGCACGCGCGGGGAGCGATTTACAGAGGGTTTTGGTCGTGCGTTTGGGAGAGAGAATAAGAGGGAGAGAATGAGATCGAGGGC
The DNA here is from genome assembly GCA_033366665.1 of Phoxinus dragarum. Lineage (NCBI taxonomy): Eukaryota > Metazoa > Chordata > Actinopteri > Cypriniformes > Leuciscidae > Phoxinus > Phoxinus dragarum. Next base: position 78,746 of record JARPMJ010003846.1, read on the forward strand.
CGGGGCGCGCTCGATTTGAATTCGGAACAGAGAGAGAGAGGGAGAGAGTGCTCTGGGGCCCGCGCTCGATTTGATTGCGGGACAGAGAGAGAGAGATAAAGAGAGGATGGTCACGTGTGACCATAGAACAGCAAACATCATAGAATAACGAAATCACAGACCTTTGAGAGCCAACCAAAATGCATCGAACCTTAAAACATTAAAAACTCGTGAGAGTGAATACTTGCAAAAAAGGTCGTGTGTGTGCATGTCTGGATCTGAGGGGGAGCGCGCGTTCTCATGCCTGAGGCGCGTTCTCTCGGGTCGTTTCGGAGCAGGGCGCGTGCTCGTTGCCAGAGCACGTTTCCGCGGGAGCTTTGGAAGCTGGTTGAAAGTGAAGTTGCTGAAGGAATTCAGGCTCCGTTCGTTCGACTCGTAGGTGGAACGAACAAAGTGGAATTTGGAAATTAAACAAAAGAAACTTTATAAAGAAAATAAAAGCAGGGAACTCCGTGAGGGAGTTTAGATCGGAGACGTCACATGATGAGCAGTGATGAAGGCAGGACGCGAGAGCAAGAAGAGATCAGGAAGAGCTTTGCTCTTTCCTTTAAAGACTGTATGGGTCACTCCTTCGTTCGGCGCGTTGTCCAATCACCTTCAGTGATCTGGGAGCGGGAGAATCTTCTTTGTCCTGCCAGAAGACCCCAGTCTGTGTAGTTTATGGCAGAGCTTTGCCTTAGTCATTTCTATGACTAAAAAGGATTCATCTAGTAATAATCATATCATTGCAGTCTATTATCGAGATTCAACTCCGTTAGATTTAGAGAATTACAAAGATACGAAACACATCATATTAACATTAATAGGAATACAACATTTGATTATTATGCATTAGTATAGACATTTAAAAGTTTAATTAATACATGCTATAATTGTAAACTAAACCCAAATCTGTCATGACATATAAATGGCAACACAGAATGCATTTGGTAATGTTTTAAATATGACTCGTTCAATGAAAAGTCTCTTGTGTGTGTGTGCTCCAGTCTCAACGGAATGTGTGGGTGTCACGTTACGTCTCTTTGTGTGAGCCATGTTGGTGTGTGTGTGTGAGAATCACGGATTCACCAATCTGACCAGATGTCAATGTTGCTACAAAAGGCAATATGCAGGGGGGCGTGAATGATCCAACAAGGTCATGAATAATGTCCTCATTCCCACCTGAGGAGACAAAGACCTGATGCTGCATACTAATGAGCAATTCATAGGTGTCACTGAGCCACAAGATGCAAAGACAACACACACACACACATATACACACACACACACACATATATATATATATATATATATATATATATATACATACATACACACACACATATATATATACATATATATATGCCCAGTTAGAAACATCTTGAAAAAAGTGTATTTTTCCACAAACTGTGTATGCTTGCAAATTGTATAATATCCAAGGTAAACATTTCTAGTAATTGTGCAGTTAATTTTCATTCGTATTTTCAGAAAGTTTTGGATAGGCTATCCTCTCCCCAAATTTGTCACTAATAAAACACAAAAATAATTTAAAGACAAGGCTTATATTGATATTTTAAGATTTTGTTTGCACCTTGTAAATTAGGTTTTGATGTGGCAGTAAAAAAATTATAATCTATCCAAAATGAAATGTTGTCTTTCATATTTAGTCTGTAACATATTGTCTTTTATAGGCTAATATATATTAGGGCATAAATGTTAATTTGCAGTTTAATATGTTGCTTATCCAAAGACATTTTATTTCAACGTATTCAGTCGATTTTTACTCATCTCAGAAGGCAATATAGATAGTTTCATTCACACACAGACACGCGCGAGCTGTAGTAGCTAAACAACAACATGCGCATGTGCCGTTCATTCATCAAACACAGAAACGCGCGAAATGGAGTAAACAACAGCATGTGCCGTTCATTCATTCAAACACAGACACGCGCGAGCTGGAGTAAACAAATGCATGTGCCGTTCATTCATTCAAACACAGAAACGCGATTCAAATTTAAACAGTCTTTTGCGGTTTACAGACACCATTTCATATCGCGATTAGAACAAAGCACTTACTGATGATCTGCAGCTGGATCCGTTGTTCGGCTACTCCAGCACGTTTGAGGTAAAATTTCCAGGATTATCACGATATTATTATTCCTCACACTGAGTGTGTTGTCCAGCTGTTGTGGGCGTTGACTGGTTTGCATGTGTTGCTTCAGATCATCTGCGTTTGAATAGCGCGCGCTCTCGATGGGCGTGTCACATTAGCAGAGTAATGAGGTGCCAGAACGATAATGAGACCAGCTGATTTCTCGCTCTTTATATATAGATTACATAAACAGAGAATATTTCTTTTAGTTTTGAATTAGATAATTTAAAACTACACACTTAAATGATTACAGAGATATATATCTCATGTCTGAGTGAATAGTATTCGCTGAGTTTTGTTTGAGTTTAGAGACGTGCTTCAGAAAAAAAGTTCACGGAGACGGAGAGGCAGAAAGCACTCCCTGTTTACTTTCTTTATTTTACAAAAGCACAATGTTTTATTTCGATTGTAAGTGGACACATAAAAAAGTAGACATTTAACAGCTTATTTTTTCATATTTCTTAAGGCTGTATGACCAAAACTGACGGAGTATTTTAGGTCTATTTTGCTGCTATGTAAAAAAAAACGAGCAAAACGCGCCCGCGCGTTTGCCGACCCCAGGGGGTTAAAGGAGAACTCCAGCGCAAAATGAACCTTTGGTCTAATTACACATTGTTACCTAGTCAACCGTTATCTGAGATTTGTTTTCATGATTATCGAATGTAAATAGTTTTATCTCTAAAAACAGTTTAGCCTATAACGCTAGTATAACGCTAGTATATGGGGCATGGAGTAATGACAAATACAAATCGCTTGTTAATACCACTAACAAGGCTCAAAATAGCCCCACACTAACACGGTAGCATAATGAGGGTCCCTACCTTCAAAACCGAAGCATTGAGAACTTTGACAGTGTCCAGACAGTTTAATAAGAAGATATTTTATACATACAGTCAACTTCAAGTATACAAGCAGAAGCCATCTTAGAAAAACAGACTCGATCAGTCGATCAACGAAACGCCGATCTAAATGCGCTGGACCATATGAGATTCTACACAGTTCAGCGCATTTGGATCGGCGTTTTGTTGATCGATTGATCGAGTCTGTTTTTCTAAGATGGCTTCTGCTTGTATACGTGAAGTTGACTGTATGTATAAAATATCTTCTTATTAAACTGTCTGGACACTGTCAAAGTTCTCAATGCTTCGGTTTGCATGTAGGGACCCTCATTATGCTGCCGTGTTAGTGTGGGGCTATTTCGAGCCTTGTTAGTGGTATTAACAAGCGATTTTTATGTGTCATTACTCCATGCCCCATATACTAGCGTTATACTAGCGTTATAGGCTAAACTGTTTTTAGAGATAAAACTATTTACATTCGATTATCATGAAAACAAATCTCAGATAACGGTTGACTAGGTAACAATGTGTAATTAGACCAAAGGTTCATTTTGCGCTGGAGTTCTCCTTTAAGGAGTCAAGCACTGATGATTTTGTGTCTATATACAGTGAGAACAGAATGACCGCTAACAGTTCACCAGAAACGCCCAGCTGGCTTATCGGAAAACCAGGAAGTAACCGTGCATATGGTCAATTCAAATCACTTTTTGTATGCCATAAAAAGGACTATATGCAACAAATAGTGCGTCAAAATAATTTCAAATACAAATAATTAATGCATATCCAATAAATCAAACAATCAAATGAACAAAAAACTATAATAACAGAAAACAATATTTTGTTATAATGTTCAAATAAGGCTATACACATGTTTATGTTCTGTTTAGATGCCTGTAGTTCTGCAATAGTCTTAAACTGCACTAAAGCAAGACATTTTAATATTTTACATGTAATTTCACTTTGTCAGATGGAAAGTGAGAGAAAATCGTTTTTAGCAAATATTTTAACATTTCAAGAAGCATGTAGAAATTCATTAATGGAGCATTTTTATCATCTGTAATTATATTAAATTTGATTATTAAATTTGATAATTAAATTTCATCTCTTAGAATACCATATACCATATATTTAGTATAGCACATAATGTTCTAAGATTATTAGTCACAAAAGTTTTATTTTCATTTAGTGTCCAATATATATATGGATCATAGATGTACATTGGGCCTAACTTTTTATCTTTATCATTGTGGCCAAAGAATGGATAGAGTTTGTCAGTGAAAGTCTGACCAGTGAAAGAGTAGATATGAATGCTGGACTCCACGTCATAAAAAGAGACCAGACCCTCCTCATAATCCACAAACACACCAACTATCTGTGGCATTAATCTCAGAGGAAGAAAGACTTGGGATCTTCACAGACAATATATTGACGGCCCCTGCCAATCATAGTCCAGAATCCATTCTCAGGACACAGTGTAATATGTCCCTTCCTGTTAATGGATTCTCTGGCCACTCCGAAATCCCACTCCACACAACCATCCACTCTCACCTCAAAGTAAAATCTGCCTGAGTTGTATCCCTCGTTTCCCAGGACACACGGACATGTGTCAAATCTCTTCGGATTGTCTGGGCAGTCATTCTTAAAGTCACAATATTCTATTCCTTGTCCATAGTCAGGCAGGGAAAGATATGGATTAACTGTATCATAATCTGGAATCACAACCACTGAGAAAGATCAGAGAATATGAATTTGAATCTGAAAATACAAAGATTTTCAAGTATAATATAATACAGAGTATAATCAAATTATGGCTGACTCTGTGTAAATGTAAAGCAGTGTAACACATCCACACACATTACCTCCATACTGCCGAAGCCTCTTCAAAACTGTGGACACAAATAAAAGTAAATAATTATGAATAAAACTGATTTTTGTTGCAACTAATTACATAGTTTTTTGAAGTGTTCTTGCTTTGATTGCACTGTTTTTTTCTCTCTTTACTGTTTCTCCACCTTTTACACGATTGATCAGGTGCAGGGCCATACACAAGGTTTTAGAAATACAGAGGTCCGGACCTCGGGGACCTCAATGGTGGGTAATGGATTTAATTATGATTGAATTAAATAAAATAATAACAATGAGGGAAATTTAATTTTTTTACTTCAACACTATTTCCTCAACTTCATCAACTTTTTTTTTTTTTTACCCCGTCTAGATCGGCCCAAAGGCGGTTTCCGATAACGGGTGAAGGTCTACTGTCTTTCCTTTTACGCAAAACACAACAAGATTAAATTAAATACATTTTCTCATGTATTACCTCGTTATTTCATCTGATTCCATAAATGAAAAGGTTTTTAATGATATCTGAGGATCATTAAATGTGAACAAATGTTTGATTATTCTTTTTAACTCTTTAAATATATTTTACCCATTCAGATTATGAAACTGTCACTCAGAGGTCCTCACGTCTTCTGTTTAACGCGGGTCTCACGTTCACAAGCTCATCAGTTATGGTCACCAAACAGAGGTAATTGCTATATACCTGAGATCGATCACATTCACATTTACACAATCAAAGATACTTTGGTATAGCCTCCGTGGAATTACATACACTTAAATTTAACTTAACGTTTACTTTAGTGGAGGTCTGGCCACTATTACAGATATAAGCTGACCAACATTACTTCTCTTATAATAGCTTTGGATTGGCCATGCTGTGGTTTCCATGTACACTTATCTAAAGAAACATTAAACTAAAACAGAGGTAAGACACACCTAAATTTAGATTGGTCAAGCAGCATTTGCTGTTCTAAACGAAAATTCACTTCTTGTCTTTGCAAACCAAGTACACTTGAATTGGTGCCAAATATTAGTCGCCACTAATCTGACACAAAACTTGCGGTAACATACGAATCCGTTTAATCTACTTGGGAAACCAATTTCAGAGTCAGTCGGAATGAAATCAGATGTAAGAATTTATTATGTCCGGTAAATGTATCATGCCAATTTCATAATCAATTCAAAGATAATGAATACAAAACATCAAATGCTCTGGAATCGTTTTATCACGGGTGGGGACACATATCAGGTTTGTGTTGCTTGTTTGGAAGTGGAGCATGCCAAGTCAGTTCTCGAGGGAGCTGACTGTGAGCATTGCGAGAAGCTGTCCGTGAGGACACTCCCGCCGGGCGTCCTTGAGGAGGACGGTTCGGTGCGCGCTCCCCAGGGTGCGGGTCCCGCTGCTGCCGAGGCACAGCGGCGGCGCTCATCTTGGGGTTCGCAAATGGATCTTACAGCGGGGTTTGAGACGGGCCCCTCCCTATCTCAGCCTTCACTTGCCAGATCCAGCGCCTTACTCAGGGAGAAGCACGTGCTGTGGTTTCTTCTCCCAGGGATGCGGCACCAATGCTGCGATTATCCAGTTCTGAGAAATTGGATGTCGTCAGTATTGATGCAGGGGATTATGAGAGTTTGCCATGTCACACCCCTGTTGATGAGGAGCTTATGGAGTTTGTGACTTGCGCTGTTGCCAAATTAAATATTAACTGGCCAGCCGAAGAACAAGTTTACTAGATGAAAGATATTTACCATCAAGGTCACAGCCTCCTCGTCTGGGTTTGCTGTTTTTTTTCCCGACCTCCACACAGAGGTGTCGATGTCATGGAAGTAACCGGTTTCATATCGTGTTTTCAATCCACAAACATCTAATTATAGCAATGTTATGGGAATTAAAAATGACGGTTATGTGACGATGCCTCAGGCTGAAGAGACGCTTGTGAGCTATCTCTCTCCCGAGTCAGCGTCATCATTAAAAGCCCCGGCATTACCCACCAAGCCATTAAAAGCCACTTCAGCGCTGGTGGGTAAAGCGTATTCGGCTACGGGTCAGGCTGCAGCATGCTTGCATACTATG
>JARPMJ010003847.1:0-85651 GCA_033366665.1 Phoxinus dragarum
GAGCTGATCTCCATGTCTGAACAGCCTCGCTCTTTCCGGTAATCTGAGGCCAGCTGCACCAGCCCGGCGTAACTTAGCCTATAGGTGTATGTAGATTTTCAACACATTTTTTAATAATAGTCATGAAAATGCCATGAAAACCCTGAAAAAACACTAATGGAAGAAGGGGAATGATACACACTTGATGATGCTTCTGCTTAACTGTTTGCTCCAACTTACCCAACTTATGTTTTAATGTAACATGAATTTAAGATTTATGAAGAAATTCATATGTACAAAATGCATATGATATATATATTTTATATTTGTATTTCTATATTCAAATATTATGCATTTAATATAATCTATATTTAAATACATATAAATACATAATTCTCACTATGTACTTAAACCATAAATCAATACTTCATATTGATTAAAATACATGTTAAATAAATACTTGCACAGTAGGGCTATTGCAAACAGAATACATGGATATTTAATATTAACATATTTTCTCTCCAATTTTAATTTCAATAAAAGTGGTTATTTTATTTTATTTTATTGGCTTGAATTCAGTATGATTAAAATGATTGAATTTCATTAAAAAGTCTAATATTAATTAAATGATACAAAAAAAATGCAAAATTAAGATATGAAATAGTTTCATAATAAGATATGAAAAAGCATCCCAGACACACACACACACACACACACACACACACACACACACACACACACACACACACACACACACACGTGGTCAGCAAGGTTTTTTTAATCTTAGGCTCAACAGGCAGTTGTTAGTACTATTTACAATAATATATTTCATTATTTATTCCCTGTGATATCAAAGCTGAATCATTCTAATATGCTGTTTTGCTGCTAAAAAAATATATATATTTTTTTTCTTTGATAATAAGAAAGTTCAAAAGAACAGCATTTTTTTTTCTGTATTGTCACTTTTGATCAATTTAATCTTGCATCTTGAATTTTTCATATCATTCTACATATTTCAGTCAATTTTTAGTACATTTTATTCATGCTATTTTGCTTCCAGCACCTTTTAAATAAGTGCTTCCGTATGTCTGGTGTAGCCCGACCCTGATGTTAACCCTGGGTTAGCACCGGTATGTGGCTCTGGTATTAGATTTCAGGTCAGGATACGTCTGTTTTAAAAACCACACCAGCCTTTTAGTTCTCCCCTGGAGCAAGCCAAGCACATTGTGAATTTATTTGCCATTCAAAACCGGGGCTCATAAAACACCCGCTTAATAGCTACAGTGTTCGACCTTCGGTGTGTAGTTATGGACATTGTCATTTGTAATAGCTCCATCTTTTTATAAAAAAAATAAACATTGTTATTGATGACTCTTAAGGATCTCCAGCACTCGTTTGCTCTTCCATCCGTTATCCCCGTGATGGAGCATCGTTCTCTGGGTACGACAGCTCAACGCCGGCCCTCTGCCATTGTTCCTTAATGCTGCTATGCTGATTTTTTTTCTGTCAGCGTATTACTTTAGTAATCCAATCCCGCCTCTCCCTTGTCTACTCTTTGTTCTGCTCATTTTTCCTCCATCTCTTAGGGGTGGAGATTGAACGCAGTAGGATGTTAATGAATATTAATGTAGCGGCCCTTTTGTCCCTGGGGAGAGTCTCTCTCTCTCTCTCCCTGTTTCTCTTTTGGTTTCTGCTGATGGAAGGGAAACTACGGCAGAAAATCAGTCGACGTTTCGCCGCTTGGATGGGGGGTGGCCGAGAGCCGCATGCAAATGAACTGCTCATCAATATTAATGCTCACCCTTTATTAGCTAGAGAGTGTGGAGAGGGAGACGTGTTTTCACTTTAGCCTCTTTTATGAATTTAATTCACCTGTGCTATGTGTATTTAGATATTATCTTAATTAACAGTTTTACCAAAACTAATGAGCTGCCTACCCTAGTCAGCATGTTAAGGCATCGACACAAAGCCTTTCAAAACGTAGGCAGCATTGCAGAGATACAAGTTTCCCCGAGATATGAAGCATATATATGACCCTGGACCACAAAAACCAGTAACGAGTCGCACGGGGATATTTGTGGCAATAGCCAACAATACATTGTATGGGTCAAAATTATCAATTTTTCTTTTATGCCAAAAATCATTAGGATATTAAGTAAAGATCATGTTCCTTAAAGATATTTAGTAAATTTCCTACCGTAAATATATAAAAAATATGAATGCAGCACAATCGTAAACATAAATGTACAACTTTAAAGGAGATTTTCTCAAATGTTTCTATTTTTTTTGCACCCGCGGAGTCCAGATTTTCAAATAGTTGTATCTCGGCCAAATATTGTCCAAATATTGTGACGCGTGACGTCAGAGATGGTACACGACGGGCATTTGTGGTTAAAAAGTATATTATTATTTTTTTTTTTAATGAAAATAACCGGATGAGACCCTTATTTCTCGGCTGTGATCGTGTCGAGACTTTGAAGCTGCATTGAGACGGACATTTGAACCTTCAAACCGTTGGTTTCCATTGAAGTCCATTATATGAAGAAAAATCCTGCAATGTTTTCCTCAAAAACCTTAATTTCTTTTCGACTAAAGTAAGAAAGACCTTGACATCTTGGATGACATGGGGGTGAGTAAATTATCAGGACATTTTTATTTGATAGTGAACTAATCCTTTAAGAAGACATCTATGTAGGCAGTTCACTAGGTTTATGAATAGGCGATTATTGAATGGCAAGTGTGGATGGTCAGTGATTTCTGTTGTCAGATCTCCAGGTGTGCATCCGTTAACTGATAAAGTGTGTATATACTGTGACGGAGCTCTGGCTGTGTGTGAATTGAAATAAATGATAAGATCTAAGGGCCTGGTGTGTTTTTACAGGTGTGACTATTAGCACCCTTTTAAACTAGTTATTTTCCTTTTAAACTAGAACTATACCTTAAAGGGATAGTTCACACTAAAATGAAAATAAAGTCATCATTTACTCACCCTGGTGTTCAATGCAATATACAGTCAGGTCCATAAATATTGGGACATCGACACAATTCTAATCTTTTTGGCTCTATACACCACCACAATTGATTTGAAATGAAACGAACAAAATGTGCTTTAACTGCAGACTCTCAGCTTTAATTTGAGGATATTTACATCCAAATCTGGTGACCGGTGTAGGAATTACAACAGTTTGTATATGTGTGTGTATATATATTATATACTGTATATATAGAGAGATTCAATCTTGTTTTTATCATCTTCGTCTTTTAACTAAGGTTAAGCCATTCTTGTCTTTAAAGGAGTTTGAAACCGTTTATGAATGCCTTTATAACGTCTCGTTTGGATTATTGCAACTCACTGTATGCCGGTGTTCCCTAGTCATCCATCTCATGTTTACAATTAGTTCAAAACGCAGCGGCCTGACTTCTCAAGGGAAAGAGTAAACACCGATCTTGATTTCACTTCATTGGCTTTCCAGTTAAATATAGAATTGATTTTAAAATTATATTATTTGTATTTTAACTCCCTTCGGAATCAGGCACCACAATACCCTATCTGACTTATGGCACCCGTACACACAGTCGAGATCACTTAGATCAGCTGAATGACTTATGTTCCCAGGAGTAAACTCAGAAATAGAGCTTTTCCGGTTGTTGGACTTAAATTATGGAACAGTCTCCCGGCTTACATTAGAACTGCCCCAAATGTATAAATTGTTAAATCTTCTCTTACAACATATTTATTTTGTTTGGCGTTTAATTGTCCTTGATTCTCTGCTTCTATGAATTTATCTAGAACCTTGCTGTGTGAGAGAGGGTGTGTAAGATTGAGTGTGTGTAAGATTGAGTTTGTGTAAGATTGAGTTTGTGTAAGATTGAGTTTGTGTAAGGAGTGAGTGAGAGTGTGTGTGTGTTGTGTGCGTGTGTATGTGTGTGTGTGTACGATTGAGTGAGAGAGTAAGAGAGTGTGTGTAAGATTGTAGTGTGAGTGAGTGAGTGAGTGAGTGAGTGAGTGAGTGAGTGAGTGAGTGAGTGAGTGAGTGAGTGAGTGAGTGAGTGAGTGAGTGAGTGAGTGAGTGAGTGAGTGAGTGAGTGAGTGAGTGAGTGAGTGAGTGTGTGTTGTGTGCGTGTGTATGTGTGTGTGTGTACGATTGAGTGAGAGAGTAAGAGAGTGTGTGTGAGTGAGTGAGTGAGTGAGTGTGTGAGTGAGTGTGGTGAGTGAGTGAGTGAGTGAGTGAGTGAGTGAGTGAGTGGTGGTGAGTGTGTGAGTGTGTGAGTGAGTGAGTGAGTGAGTGAGTGAGTGAGTGAGTGAGTGAGTGCATGCATGCCATATGACAAGTACCCGATGTCAGGCAACCAATAAATTATGAATTATTTACTGCCATTGTGTGAATAATATGTCTGTTTATGAGTATTTTAAAATATAATTTAATTACAAGTCCTTACATTTTTTGATTAATCTGATAATGTAATCCAAATTATATAGAAGTTACTACTTACCACTGATGATCAGTGACGGATAACCAATAAAATGGCAAAAGTTTAAGTTTTTGTCTCTTTTTCTCTCTGTCACACTCCCAACAGCAACAAGAGCAGGACCCCACTAACCTGTACATCTCGAACCTGCCGCTGACCATGGATGAGCAGGAGTTAGAGGCCATGCTGAAGTCTTTCGGGACAGGTCGTCTCCACACGCATCCTACGGGACAGCAACGGGGCCAGCCGAGGGGTCGGATTTGCCAGGTGAGGTCCTCATATCTGAACCCAAATCACCATATCAACTCCTGTTGTCACGCTATCATTCTTTGTGAATTCCCCGATCATGGTTCAAGACTGTAGCGTCGAGCAGGGCACGGGATTCAGACGTCCTGGAAAGCCCCTGGCTTTCTGCCCACCACAACACAAACACCTCAGACCCTCCCATGATGCTCAGTGCCAGTCAGTTGCTTTAAAATATATCTGTGTACATCTGACATATCAGCAAGGCAAAGCCAGGAAACTAAACTCTCTGAACTCCTCTTTGGTAATTTCATGATACAGTGCAAGTAAAAACTTGTAAAAGAAAGTTTTATTCACTTTCAAGAAATCTGAACTGGTTGATTTATTCAGAGAAGCAAGTTTTTAAATAACAACGATATAAATCATGATAAAAATAATAGTGTTTTTTAATGATAACGCAAAACTTCTGTCATCTAAATTTCTACCCCCTTTTGATGATTTTCAATACAAATCTCTATATTTGTTCTGAAATTGATTATCAGTGTAAAAAAAAAATTTTTTTGAAATAATCTAGGCATTTAGGAAAAATTATACCATTTTCATTTATATGCTCAAATATGTGACCCTGGACCACAAAACCAGTCACATGGGTACATTTTTTGCAATTAAGATTTAATCATCATCTGAAAGTTGAATAAATAAGCTTTCCATTGATGTGTGGTTTGTTAGGATAGGGACAATATTGGTCGAGACACAACTATTTGAAAATCTGGAATCTGAGGGAGCAAAAAAATCGAAACATTGAGAAAATCTCCTTTAAAGTTGTTGTTAAAGTTATGTTCACGATTGTGCTGCATCCACTCACAAAAATACATGTTTTATATATTTACGGTAGGAAATTTACAAAATATCTTCATGGAACATGATCTTTACTTAAAGGGATAGTTCACTTTAAAATTAAAATTCTGTCATAATTTACTCACCCTCAAGTTGTTTCAAACCTGTATTAATTTATTTCTTCTGCTGAACACAAAGAAAGATATTTTAAAGAATGTCAGTAACCAAACAGTAGTCTGTACCCATTGACTTCCATAGTATTTTTTTTTCCTACTATGGAAGTCAATGGGTACAGACTACTGTTTGGTTACTGACATTCTTCAAAATATCTTTCTTTGTGTTCAGCAGAAGAAATAAATTAATACAGGTTTGAAACAACTTGAGGGTGAGTAAATGATGACAGAATTTTAATTTTAAAGTGAACTATCCCTTTAATATCCTAATGATTTTTGCCATAAAAGAAAAATCTATCATTTTGACCCATACAATGTATTGTTGACTATTGCCACAAATATACCCATGCGGCTCGTGACTAGTTTTGTGATCCAGGGTCACATATATTAAAATATAAAAATAAACAGCAATATTTAAATACATATACATCCATATTTGTATACATTAAAATACCATGCAGCGAGTTATTTTAGTATCATTGAGATACTATTATAATTTTTATTAATATTTTAAAATAAATATATTTTTAGTTAAAGTTTTAGTCATTTTTATTGTAGTTTTAGTTATTTTAGTACATCAAGTTAAACTAAATTAAAATAATAAATATTGCCTCGGAAGCTAGCTGAGATAAAATAATTATTTTACATTTTATTTTATTTCAGTTAACGTTTATTTTATTTCAAGTAACAAAAGCGTTTTTTGTTTTTCATTGAAATATATTCTTAATTTAAGTTTTAGTTTTAATTTACCATAAACACTGGTTCTTTGAAAAAAAATGTAGTCATGGCACGCATGAATCATCGAATCAGAGATTTAAATTGATTAACTAAATTAAATAGTTTGAAGTGATTCACTGAAATTAATCAATCTTACCAAATCTAACTCTAAATGAAATTTAAATGCTGTTTTTAAAGGAGAGATGCTGTTAAAACCTCCTAAAAAAAGGCGAGTCCAATGACCAGTGCATTTATACTGCATTAAAAATAGCGTGATCTTAGTTTATTTAATATATTGTAAAAAGCCCTAGCTATGCTTTATATGACTTTTCATTTGACTTTAACACATTTCTCAACATTGACAGGTTGTGCAGATGTTGGGAATGATTCTCAAATGTGTAAACCGATAATATGTTTCTCTAGGATGGAGTCAACGGAGAAATGTGAAGCTGTCATCTCTCACTTCAATGGGAAATTTCTGAAAACACCAGCTGGAGTTATGAGTAAGTGTGTGTCTGTGCGTACGCGTGCTTCACGTTTACTTTAATGGAGTAGTTCACGGAGAAATGAAAATGCTGTCATTGTTTGCTCACCCTCATACTGTTTCCAAATCCTTTTCCTTCCACAAAAAAGACTTTTTTTCCCATACAATACGAGTAAATGATGACAGATTATCATTTTTTGGGTGAATTTCTCCTGTAATGTGTGTTTTATCTCTGTTTGTTTGTGCATAAAAGCACAGCGCGGCTCTGTTCGAGCACATTCATTCATTCTCTGGTAATGATTCTCCTCGATGGGGTCTAAATGGAAACAGGCTTTCGGGCATGTGGCGCAACCATTCAGCCATACCAAACGGCTCTCGCACGAATGTAGATTCAGACTCGCTGCACGAAACACTGAAAATCTACAAAGCTGGGTGGAGCGAGATGTTCATAATGCTGCAGTGAGAGCTTATTTTTATTCGTGGAGGGTTCGTTTGGGGCTCAAGTGAAAGCAATGTGTGCTAATTTTCCTTGAGTGGAATCTCGGCCTTGCGTGGCCTCTCTAAAGCATTTTAATTGGATTATTAGACTGAAATAGTCTCCACTGACCATGTCAGAAAGGAAGGAAGGGGATTATACGAAGACAGCTTCCACATTAGATGCCCGTTCTCCAAGCATTGTGGGAAAGTCATTGTGGATGGAGCCAGGAAGCCTGAGAGGCTTTAAGACGGAAATCTGCGGTGTGTAACTGGTTGAGATTTTGCTTATGCATTACATGTGCAACAATGAAGCATAGATGCTGAAACTCAAAAATTCAAATATCGTGCAAAAGTTAATTTATTTCAGTAATTCAACTTAAAAGGTGAAACTAATATATTACATAGCCTATTTACAAAAAAGTCCTACTGTGGTATATCAAAATCTGTAACGCTCAAGCCATGTCTGTTGTCACACTATGATGGTTTTGGTCGTATCATGAGTGTTATGAGTGAGCAGTGAGCATCACGCTGAGAGTTCATGCACCTCCTCCGTGTCTCCGCAGCGCCGTCAGAACCCTTGCTGTGCAAGTTTGCGGACGGAGGCCAGAAGAAGCGTCAGAGTCAAAATAAATATGTGCAGAACGGACGAGCCTGGGCCAGAGACGGGGACAGCAGACTCGTGAGTACTGCTCTTTTGCTCTCGGTGTCCGGATCACTTTTTACAGCCATACATCACCTGCCACCGCTTGTTAGCAAACACACGCACAGCAGAGATGTTACACAACGCTGGTCGTGTGTGGGTGTGTGTGTTTACACAAGCTACTCTAATACAGTCATATATTGCGTGCCATGAGCCACACAAGTGATACTGAGAGTGTGTGTGTGTATCTCTGTGTGTGTGTGTCTCTGTGTGTGTGTGTGTGTGTGTGTGTGTGTGTGTGTGTGTGTGTGTGTGTGTGTGTGTGTGTGTGTGTGTATGTGTGTGTGTGTGTGTGTGTGTAAACTGTTGAGTCACTCGATATTGCCCATCATGACACTCACGCTCTGTCCTAAATCCTAGTGAGCTTCCTACATAGGGAATGTAGTAATTCCCTTGTAATACAGCATCCTAACTGAAATCTACTCTCATAAGTGACCTAACCCTAACCCTGATTTGAAATCCCACAGCGTATGTGGATATTTTATTTAAAAAAAATGTATATTATCAATATACTTCGGGATTTTTATTAATCCTATTTAGGTTTTTTATATATTTTATTTTTATTTTGATCAGTTTGGGATTGAATTAATCATATTTATAATCAACATTTTTCTTGCTTCGTCACAATGCATTCTGAGATTTGTATTTATCAGTATTTTATTATATTTATTATACAAAATTAGATCCAATTAGATTAAATTTTTCACTTTATATGTTATTTTATTATTTTTTTATGTCTTGAGCCACACTCGCTGACATAATTGAATTATTGGATTAAAGGTACACTATGTAACTTTTGGCCCTATAGCGGTTAAAAACAACAACAACTGCATGCAGTTTGAGGAAGAATATTGTTTTGGTTGTGCTTCGGCTCCACGTGACTGTGAGGATGAATATGACTATCCTACTGTTGCTAGGCTTAAAGCGGTCATCGGATGCAAAATTTCACTTTTATATGGGTGTTTTGCATATGTGTCTGCAGTGTGTGGACACAACCACTGTACAATGAAAAGAAAGGGGAGGTTGGAGATTTAGCGGCTCCATGTCAACATTTACCGCTCGTTTTGACAACTAACCTCTGACATCTCACACCAGACACACACACACACACACACACACTCAACTAACCTCTGACCCTCTCACACCAGACACACACACACACACACTCAACTAACCTCTGACCTCTCACACTAGACACACAGACACACACACACACACACACACACACACACACACACTCAACTAACCTCTCACACCCCCACACACACACACACACACACACACACACACTTCTCACGCCCCACACACACTCACACACACACACACACACACCACACACAGAGACACACTCAACTAACCTCTGACCTCTCACACCCCACACACACACACACACACACACACACACACACACAAACCTCTGACCTCTCTATTTACGGGTGAAAACAAACACACGTGTTGGAAGAAGGATTGATTGATTGATTTTTACCAATAAAGTTACATAGTTCACCTTTAAGTTACAAAATATCCAAGCAAGTGTCTGTGTCTTTAACACTTTTCTTCATCAAGCTCAGTGTATTTTAGTGGATGATTCACAAGCACAAAGTGGCACAACACTTTGTTTTCCTTTTTTAACACTTCAAAGACAGCTATGAACTAAATAGTGTAATAATTGTTTTATTTCTCTCTCTCTCTCTCTCTCTCTCTCATAGGCTGGCATGACCCTCACGTACGACCCCCACCACAGCTGCTATGCAAAATGGGTACGAGACAATAAGAGTTCAGAAAGAAACAGTGTTACTGTAGTATTTGTAGAGTATTATACAACCCCTGAAAAATATTCTGGAATCCCCAATTAATAAATTAATAAAAAATTAAGTGGATTTGTTTGAGGTATGTTTCATAAAGCCAGAATGTTAAGTTATTGAACAAAACCTTGTCATATCTGTGATTTGTTTAGTTTGCTATAAAGTAAAAAATCTGAGTGAACATCCTCTAAGTTTATTGATTCCATATTTTTTGCCAGGGATTATAGTATTCATTAATATTTTTTTAATTAGCTCGTATTTTTTATATTTTCAGCTTTCATTCTAGTTTATTCGTTTTTGATTCTATTTAGCTTTATTTAATTTTTGTTTCTATTTTAGTCATTTTAGTATTTTGACGTAAACTTATATTGCAGTTAATTGCAACATTTCACATTTTTATTTAAGGTTTTTAGGTTTAAAATCTTAATTTCATTATTTTAAATCCGCTTTATTTCATACTTATTTATGCTCTTCATAAGTTTTGGTTTCAGTTAACAATAACAACACTATTATTAATATTATTTATTATTTTATTTTATAATTTTTCCATAGAGTTGCCATGGCACAATAAAAAACAAAAAAAGCATCTAATATTTAAATATGTTTTTATTTCAGCCTTATTTCAATTAATGAGTTATTTTCAATTAATTTAGTTAACAATAACCACACTGGAGAGAGCATGCACTACAAATCCTTGAATGTTTTTAGTTGAGTAAAATAGTCAAGTATTATATATTTATATATATGAACGAATTATATTTACAAATATTAATCTATCAGAAGGTATCTTAGAAGGCAGCATACTCATACTCAATATATAATTGCTTAAATATGTCCTTTTCATCTCTCTACAGATTCTATCCGACCGCCTACAGTATTACAAACAGAATGATCACACAGGCGCCCATGTCTCCATACATCTCTCCTGTGTCCACATACCAGGTAACACAATATCCAGTTCAGCTCAACAGACCGATGGAGGTCCCAGAACTGTCTCATGCCTGGTTCAGATCACACGATTTGTTTGTCTGTTACGATAGTCACCGTGTCAGATTACACGATCGTTTTTGACTCCTAAAATCTTGTCGTGTAGTGGACAAGAAACATGTCAGACTACACGCTGCTTTCCGACCAGTCATCGCACATATATATACACGACCGCACACACACGCATGCACACACACACACACACACACACTCACTCACTCGCGCATATGCACACTCACTCTTGCTCACACACACTTACTCTCGCTCGCGCACATACACTCACTCGCTCATTCACTCACTCGCGCACACGCACATTAGCTCTCGCTCACACACACTTACTCTCGCTCACTCACTCACTTGCACATACACACACTCACTCGCGTACACTAGCTCTCGCTCACACACACTTGCTCTCGCTCACTCACTCGCACACACACACACTCACTCACTCTCGCTCAAACACACTCTCGCTCACTCACATACTCACTCGCGCATATGCACACTAGCTCTCGCTCACACACACTTACTCTCGCTCACTCACTCTCGCTCACTCACTCTCGCTCACACACTCTCGCTCACACACACTTACTCTCGCTCACTCACTCTCGCTCACTCACTCTCGCTCACTCACTCTCGCTCACACACTCTCGCTCACACACTCACTCACTCACTCGCGCATATGCACACTCACTCTCGCGCACACACACTTACTCTCACTCGCGCACACACACCACTCTCGCTCACACACACTTACTCTCGCTCACTCACTCTCGCTCACTCACTCTCGCTCACACACTCACTCACTCACTCGCGCATATGCACACTCACTCTCGCTCACACACACTTACTCTCACTCGCGCACACACACACTCTCGCTCACACACACTCACTCACTCACTCACTCGCGCACACGCACATTAGCTCTCGCTCACACACACTTACTCTCGCTCACTCACTCACTTGCACATACACACACTCACTCGCGCACACTAGCTCTCGCTCACACACACTTACTCTCGCTCACTCACTTGCACACACACACACACACACTCACTCTCGCTCACACACACTCTCGCGCATATGCACACTAGCTCTCGCTCACACACACTTACTCTCGCTCACACACTCGCTCACACACTCGCTCACTCACTCGCGCTTATGCACACTAGCTCTCGCTCACACACACTTACTCTCGCTCACTCACTCTCGGACTCACTCACTCACTCGCGCATATATGCACACTAGCTCTCGCTCACACACACTCACTCACTCACTCGCACACACACACTCACTCACTCTCGCTCACACACACTCTCGCTCACTCACTCGCGCATATGCACACTCACTCTCGCTCACACACACTTACTCTTGCTCGCACACACACACTCACTCACGCGCACACACACATACTCTCGCTCACACACACTCACTCGCGCACACTCACTCTCGCTCACTCACTCACTCTCGCGCACACACACACACACACTCACTCGCGCACACTCACTCTCGCTCACTCACTCACTCTCGCGCACACACACACACACACTCACTCGCGCACACTCACTCTCGCTCACTCACTCACTCTCGCGCACACACACACACACATTCACTCGCGCACAGACTCACTCACTCACTCACTCTTCACAGAACCCGTCGTGGAGGACCGGAAAAAACAATTAAACATGCTAGTCTTTTTATGGTGATGTCGTGAAGCATCGCAGACACAGCGTCGGTTGTCGCCCACTATGACACACACTATACGGGACGAAACGATCGAATCTTGCGTCCCGACGCTCGTTGTCGTTTACGAATCCCCACGACACCCCGCGTCAAACGGATCATTAAGGAACTGTATTTTTATCTCTCAGGTCCAGAATCCCTCCTGGGTCACCCATCAGCCCTACATCATGCAGCATCCGGTGAGTCCTACCACTGCGTGTGTGCGTGTGTGCGTGTGTGCGTGTGTGTGTGTGTGCGTGTGTGTGTGCGTGTGTGTGTGTGTGTGTGTGAGAGTGCATGAGTATGGTAAGCAAAAGTGTGTGTGTGTGTGTGTGTGTGTGTGTGTGTGTGTGTGTGTGTGTGTGTGTGTGTGTGTGTGTGTGTGTGTGTGTGTGTGTGTGAGAGTGCATGAGTATGGTAAGCAAAAGTGTGTGTGTGTGTGTGTGTGTGTGTGTGTGTGTGTGTGTGTGTGTGTGTGTGTGTGTGTGTGTGTGTGTGTGTGTGTGTGTGTGTGATCAGTGATGATCAGATTGCAGGTACTAAGTGAAGCTCAGCTGCATGAATGACACATCAAGCAGGATGTGTGTGTTTCTATTTGAGTGGGTGTGTATAATGTATATAAGTAATGTGTGGTATAATGGGCTTATGATTTTGTATGAGTCAGTACGTATAGAGCTGAGTGCGGTGGATCATAAATGCGGAAACTGTGGCATTTAAAGGCCAGTAATGGCGCTGATGGCTCATAAATATACGGAAGATTTTCAGAGTCTGACTCACAGCGTAAGAAAAGTAGGACTCATCATCACACACACATCCCAGACAGACCCCAATCTCCGACAGTGTACACTTCACAGATGCCACACACTCTCTGTCCCATTTACTTCATATTAAACATCACAAACCATCATCTATCATACATTTCAATGAAAACTATGTTATTACTAGGATCTGTTTGGTGGTTGTTTTTAGTGAACATTATTATTTTTTTAAAGCACAGCAGTGAAAATTAGCAACAAAAAAACAGGAAGAAGTCGGAAACTTTTTTTCTGTAAGGGAATTATTTTATTTTATGTAACAAAATGTTATTGGTCAAACATTATAAAGACAAAGTGTGAACAGTAATTGTGATTTTTCCAGTACAAAGTTAAAAAAATTTATCTAATATTTATATTTCAGCTTTATTTCAATTAATGAGTTTTAATAATTTTAGTTAAAACACTAAAAACACTAGAAAAAGCAAATTCATACTGCAAACGCCATATTTAAGTTTATTTCAGTTAGTTGCAACGTTTCTTCATTTAAGTTTTTCATTGAATATTTACCATTTTTATTTGATTTCAGCTTTACTTTAATTAATGACAACACATGTTTGTTTCCTTTTGAAAAGAGCATGCATATCAGCAAATTATTTAGCTTGAAAATACATAGTACACACATATAGAGTAAAATAGTCAAGAAGTATTATTTATTTTATTTTATAAAATGGGCCAATTATGCAAGGAAGTGTATATACTAGTATGTATGTGGATATGTTCCTTATATGTGGCTTTCTTGCCTTTTTTCTTCCTATAAGTGAATAAATGTAATGTTAATGTCCCGTTCCATCACAGGGAGCAGTGCTATCGCCCTCTATAGATCACTCCATGTCTCTGCAGCCCACGTCCATGATGAGTCCTCTCACTCAGCAGATGGGTCACCTCTCTCTGGGCAGCGCAGGAACGGTGAGCACAACACTTCTCACACTACTGTCTCATACGTGCTACTTAGTTTCTTCAAAATCTGCTAAATCACTTAAATCAACTGTGTTTCGCCTTTATCCTACAGTTTTTTTTGGTTTTGTTTTTAACAGTATACACTATGCCATCAGGGGGGTCGCGTCATATTTTGAAAAGTTTTGAGCATTAAATAAAAGTCCTTAACTTTTTTATGTTCAAAATTTACAAAATGTATATAATGAGCGAGTTCATCATGAATCCATTTTCTAATCCGTGTTTTTGTCTTATCCTGAGCCACTATGGTACTCCTATAATAAGTGTTCACATTGGGACTATTACACAGAGAGAAGTAGTTCCGGCTACAATGTTCTTCCCGAAAGACGCATTATTCTGTTAATAAACGCAAGTTTATTATCGCTCGCTATAGCGACAAAAGCGTAAAAAATAAAGCCTCACAAATAACATGCAAGTATTGAGGCCCCAGACAGCAGTCATTTAGGAATAGCATATTCTTTATTATTTTTACCTACACACCAGTGTGAATATTTTTGTTATTGCATTTCAAATAGGGCCAATTTATAGGCTTACGTTTTTAAATTACAAAGGGCCTACTGATGTTTTTGTTATTGTATTTTCAATATTATAGGCTATTATTTGTGCATAAACATATCTGGTTATAGTAAACACACCGTTTGTTTGAAAACAACATATTTTGTCATCCTTGCTGCAAGCTTACAAGAGCGATAATATCATTAAATGTGAAGGGGAGCCCTAAAATATTTTCTTTGGGAAAAAAAGGGGGTCTCAGACAAAAAAAAACAGTATGCACAACGCTAAATATTACAAAGTAGTTAGTTGTATACTGCACTTATGGCAAAAGCATCGGGTATCCGTGGATACAAATGTGCATACTGTTCAGAGTATAAATACTGTATACTGCAGAAATGGTGTGTTAGTATGGTATTCAGAGCAAGAGGTATTATTTATTTTGAATAAGATAATTATTTTGAATAAGTACGTACTTTGCAACCTCTAAAAAAGTGCATTCTATGTTGTATGAATGCGTGTAGTATG
Source organism: Phoxinus dragarum (assembly GCA_033366665.1). Classification (NCBI taxonomy): domain Eukaryota; kingdom Metazoa; phylum Chordata; class Actinopteri; order Cypriniformes; family Leuciscidae; genus Phoxinus; species Phoxinus dragarum. The sequence continues at coordinate 15,381 of JARPMJ010003847.1, forward strand.
AATGTAATCATGTGACCTACCAGCGTCCGTTGCGTCCCTTCACTAGCCGCGTTTCCATTACGCGAATTGAAAATACGCCCGATGGAAACACCTACATTTCGCAAAAACTCCCATTTATCGCAAAAAAAGTTTTTACGCTCGCATGAGGGGTTTTTTCAGGCAATTCGAAAAAGAAATATTTCGCAAAACTGCAATGGAATCCTTTTTTTTTGCGCATTTACAGTCACCTGACGTAGTTGACGTGGTGTGTTTAGACAGAATACGAGACAGAGTTCTTTATGAAATACATAAAAGACAAAAGAATTGCAGGAATACTGGATTCTAAACCTCAAAGAAACGCCACAATCACGACCTCGAAGCAGAAATGAGAAGAAACTCACAGAAACACTCACAAGTATAAGAGTCTTTCCTAGCCGTTAATGCTTGGATAACACACACACGTCTCCTTACATTAATAATAATGGCCAGTGCGGTGGATGGGATATATATAAACCTACCAACGTCCATTGCCATGATTTTTGCAATGACTTATCACAAAAGGAAAAAAATGAAGTTTTAGTCGCATAACATCGTTTAATAGAAACACCGTCATTTCGTCATTCCGACATTAGAAAAAAATTGCAAAAGTTTTGCGCAAATCTGTAATGGAAACACGCCTATAGTCATACACAAATCCTCTCCCGTTGCCTCATGGGATAGTAAAGTTTCCATCTAGGTCATCTGGGTACTTTTTGCGTACTCTTTTATGTGAATTCGGACATACTATCCGTCACATACTGTTTTTCACCTGCCATAAAGTAGGGAAATATGCAATTTTGGATGCAGCCCATGACTCACCTTAAGCGCCACCTACTGGTGAATTATCAAGTTCCAATTAAAACATAAAGGCCACAACATGGAAGAACACATTTTCTGATAATAATAGTATTGAACAATTTAAAGGTACACTATGTAACTTTTGGCACTCTAGTGGTTAACCCTCGCCGACACAGATCAGCGAGCTGTATTCATTGTACCGTAACTCTTCAACCGTTTGCACTATCAAAACCATTCAAATTGCCCCTGACAGTAGACAACATGCGCTTTTCTGCAATATACGGCTTATTGCGGTAATTTTATGCTTTCTGTCAGCAAATGACAGCGGGCTTTCTGGCAGAGCGGGAAGGAAGGATTTGAACCGAGAGATACGAAGTGTTCTGGATTACATAAAATAATAAAAGACACAAACAAATACATGGAGAAAGAAGTGGTAGACGGCAGAAGAGGGGACTGGGATGATTTTTAATGAAACTTGGGAGGCGGATGGCCGTTACTTTTTCACGTATCTTTACATGTGGTGTGTGTATGTGTATGTGTGCATGCCTAATATGAATGGACGCATTTGTATGTGTGTGTGTATGAAAAAAAAGTGTCCTAAATGAAAACTGTGCAACCCAATGTCACAAAAAAGACTTGTATAGTTGTATTATACTTAATTTTTCAACTTGAAAGTGTTAGTTACTTTCGTTCGTGATTTTTCCGTTTTTTTCTAAATAAAAATCGGAAAATTTATTCTCGTTTTTTTATTTTTGTCTATTTAAATTCTATTTATAAACTCACCACACACAATAATGGTCAATAACTGTAATTTGTTGAAAGCTAATCTTTTTCTGAAAACGATGACACCTTGCACATGACACATTGTTAAGCAAATTGTTTTAGAATTTTACAATCAAAAAATCTAAATATGTGAAAAACACCCATTTTAGCTTCAGGTTCTAAAGGGTTAATGTACAAAACTGCATGCATCTTGAAGATGGATTCATGATGTACTTGTTAAAGATACAATATGTAACAATTTTGTAATAAAAGATGCAAAAATCACTTGGACAGTGTGATATATTTCCTGCAGTTATGTACTTACAATATCCCAAAAGTCTACAAAGATTTTTTATTTCAGAGAAATTCCAATTTTAAATAATTGTCCGTCCCGGAAAAAAATGTCGCCTGTCAGTGACGCAATATCCGCTCTATCCTTGGTTTCCGTAATATCACGTGGACAAATGCGTTAGTAAAACTAGTAGACACTATCGTGATGCGATAGCTTATATCAACATTATAAATTATACAAAGTTGTCGGCCGCGTCCCCGCACCCACGCATGTAATAGCCTATTATGATTTCTGTCATTATTTTATATTCTGTACAAGGTGGGCCGGCCAGTCCGTGACCGAGATTATGGCAGTGCAATTAAATACAATCGGATATCTGTTGTTAAAAAATATCAAGCCATTACTTGCAAATGTCCGTTCAAATGTAATTTTACTACGATTGGTTTAAACACGTAAAACAACAGTTCATTAACTATAAACATCCTAAAACTACACAGCATTAACCTAACAAATCATTTGACTAATAGCTGTAACAGGATTACATAGCATAACATTTCGCATTCCTTTAATTCATTATCTTGACATAAAATTTCGCGTTCAGACGTAATACAAAAACTAATAAGTTAGCTCACCCGTGATCATGATTCATTAGTTCCATACGTCTCTGGATGTTGAAAACGACATCTCCCATCGTTCCACTCTCCTTCCTAGCGTCATCAAGATTCGCCTTTGTTATTGTTGGAAACAGCGCCCTCTTGTGGCTCAAAATCTTACATACTGTAGCTTTAATTGTATGAATTTTGAGTAAACAAAACATCACATTAACAAACTTTTATGTTGGAACTTTTTATAGTGCAATAATATTTTTTTGGGTTACACTGATTCAGCATATAATGGCCAAACGCTGCAAAACAATGTATAGACCTATATTTAAACATATACAAGCCACACATGGATCATGCACAACAGTTGATCTCAGCAGAAATACACAAAAGTAACCAAATAAAAAACCGCTGACAGAATGAGAGCACAAAACACTACAGCAGAAAAGTGTGCAGGTTTGTAGCAGCATATGTTGATGTTTTCTGTGTGTGTGTGTGTGTCCTGTAGTATATGCCAGCCAGTCAAGCTCTCCAGGGGCAGTACATCCCTCCATACACTCACATGCAGACCACCGGAGTCTCAGTAGAGGTAGGTTCATGTCCACACACACTTTCCCAGACACAGATTTAACCTCGTCCTGTACTCAACAACTTTGTGAATTCACGATCACCATAAATGGAGAAAAGTTCAGGAACAGACTGGGCTTGTGCTGAAATGTTCTCGAGAGTTAAGAACATGTCCTAGGAACATTTCACTCCAAAATCAATGCTTTAAAGAAAAAGCATCTACTACCTTGTTTTAAAAAAATAAAACTTGTTTTTAGGACTATTGATATTTTTTTTGTACAATGTGACGTTATTTTCATGGCAATTAAGCAAATCCTCCCTAAATCCTCATTACTATGATGCATAATAATAATAATAACAATAATAATTTATTTGTATTGAAGTATTTATACATTAGGGAAGTATTTTGTGTATTTCCTTTAATTTCTGCAATGTTATATTTTGAATATTAAGTATAAAAGTATTGATTAATATTATTGAATGAATAATTATACATAATTGTATTGTAAAAGTATTATTTTTACAGTATTACAGAATGGAAAACCTATTATGTTGTTTGTTTTTCAGTGACATGAGCATGTTTTTGTGACCTTCATCCATTAGCGCATGTTAATTACCTTCAAAATAATCAGCGAAAGATGCAGTGAAAAAATTCAGTCATTGATATTCGGACTTATATTATATTAGTGAGATCAGATCTCTGTTCTGATTTCAGTTTTTATGATGACTTGCTTTGATTTGGTGCCTGAATGTGAGAAATTGAAGCCGCATGTTTTGTTGCAGGAGAACAGTCCACAACCTCAGGTGGATTCGTCCAGTGATCATTCACCTTATACCTATCAGCAGGCCAAGTGATGAAGAGGTACTATCACTCACTTCTTCCACTGTTGATCTGTACACACAGATACAGTGCCTAGAATAAGTGAACACACCCATGCTAAAGTTGACTAATAAGAGGAACACCGTTTCTGATAATAATAGTATTGAACAATTTAAAGGTACGCTATGTAACTTTTGGTACTCTAGTGGGTAATATACAAAACTGCATGCATCTTGAAGATGGATTCATGATGTACTCGTTAATTGTATACTTTTTGTCAATTTTGAGTAAACAAAACATCACATTAACAAACTTTTATGTTTTTATCAGTTTCTATAAATAAATAAAATCATCTTTTGGTAATTGATCTTAATGCCTTAATTAAAAAATGAGGAAAACTCCAACCTTTAAGGACACCAGTTTTCTTTGTGAATGAATAATGTATCGTAAATAAATAAATAAGTCAGGACACCCCATGTTAAATTCCCATAGAAGCGGCAGATTTATATTTTTAAAGGACAGTTATTTCATGGATCCGGGATACTATGATCCTGATAAAGTTCCCTTGGCCTCTGGGATTAAAATATCCGCACATCCTCACACACCCTTCACCAAACCTAGAGATTGGCATGGTTTTATTCCAGTTAGCCTAATAGCTGGTTTGATTTGCATTGAGAGGGGATCTTATGGAAAGTACCCCATGCCAATTTCCAAATTTCCATTTTTTTAGTCAACTTTAGCATGGGTGTGTTCACTTATTCTAGGCACTGTACATCATGTATTTTTTTGGGAGCTTATGCTCTGCTTAAAAAATTTCCTAGAAACCATGTAAACATTAAGGAGGACCTATTATGCCCTTTTTCAAAGTCTTGATTTTGTTTTTGGGGAATAGGTTTTCATGCTTGAATGTTCTTTTACATATATTTTTCAGTCTGTCAGTAATGCTCTTGGGTGCGTTTCCCTAAAGCATCATTAGCCAAATGTGGTTGCAAGTTCCATTGAATTGTGTTGGTAACTATAGTTAGCTTTGGGAAACGCACCCCTGCTTAGTTTTTGTCTCCATTGGGGCTTTCACACCGGGTAGTTATAAGTCAGTTATACTAACTAGCCACCAAAGCTGTCCCCTGAGAACTACATTTTCCCCTAGGGCCATTTTCCTGGTTGCATTTGCACCGCCAGTAACAACTGTGAAGTCGTCACTTATGTACTGTACATCTTGCCGCTCTGGAGTGCGTTTCCTGTACCATAGTACGATGCATTGTTGGAGAAATCAACTAGCTAGTCACGACTGTTTCCCGAAACCGATGTTTTTGGGAAGCGCACCGCTGGTTTATGTGCGGGACTTTTATTTTGACGGCGCTGAGAACGCCTGAGCACACAGCGCTGCCATTCTCCATCTTCATTAGTTTATGATCCGCTTAACAGTCCTATCTAATACGTTATTAGATAGAAATTAAGCGGTATATGAAAATGTATAATAGCAGATTTGCCATATGTCACTAGCTGAGCAGAACTTAAAGGTTGGAAAAGGTCCCTCGTTCCATCTATCGCTGTTTTCCATGTTCGTGGAGTAAATATATAGGCTATAAAATGGCGGGTGTCAGTGTTTCGCATGCATTCGGCCAATCAGCATACACTTGCGTCACTGGTCACTGGTCATTCCTATTGTGCTGGGTTAAAGCCTACTCTGAAATAGGAGCTTATTTAGTCCCACCAAAAGGCGTTCCTAGAACTAAAATCGATCCCAGTTCCTGCGGTGCGAAAGCCCCTTATGAAGCCCCGCCTTCTGAAAGCACACTGTGGTCTGATTGGTCGGCTGGACCGGTGTGTTGTGATTGGTCAAGCGTTTTGAGTGTGTTTGGGAAATGTCCCGCCCCTTACCATAACTGCCAGTTTAACACACTACTAACTAACTCAACCAGGCCCCGCCCCTTTATTATGCGCATATATTATTTAAATGAGGAATATTGTGACGTGTTTGTTCCCGGAAGAAAACTCAAGACTACAGTGGAGGCGTTTCAGAAACAGTGACACTGATATATAGAGAACAACCCACGCTGGACAGCAACATTATAAACTAAAGAAAGCCCTAATTGGACCCCTTTAATGAACAGAAGTTGTTATCAAACCCAAATCTATTTGGTATCTTATTATTCACAAACACTAACGATCAAAATGAGTGTCTGGGTTCCAGGAGGAGGAAGGCTTGCGCATGCGGATTCGTATCTAAATGTTTAAAGGTCATTTCAAGTGTTGATGCATCATCGGTTTACATCTGTTTGTAATGATTGGTCTTTACTGGTCCTTGTGTGTGTGTGTGTGTGTGTGTGTGTGTGTGTGTGTGCGCGCGCGCGTGTGTGTGTGTGTGTGTGTGTGTGTGTGTGTGTGTGTGTGTGTGTGTGTGTGTGTGTGTGTGTGTGTCGTGTGTCGTGTCTAACTTAAAGGGATAGTTCTCCAAAAAAGTACAATTCGGTCCTCAATTACTCATGCACGCCTCATTCCAGACTTTTTTATTAGTTTATTATTCGATGGTCAATCTTACTGTCAAGGTCCAAAAAGGACAAAATAGTATCTTAAAAGTTGTCAATACAACTTATTGGTTTTGACAGAATTTTTATTGAGTTTTATGGAGGAATCAATGATCTAAAACCTGCTTTGATTCATCCATGGCGTGATTTATTTATTTTTTAATTGTACAGTCGTGAATCAGGTTTATGAAGTTTTGCAGACAGGAAGATTCAACCTCGTTTTGTGTGTCAAGAAAGAAAAAATAAGAGGTTTTAATGAGAGTGAGTAAATTATGAAAAATAAAAAAAAATACTTTTTTTATTGTAATTTTCATTCATGGAAATTTTAGTTGAAAATACACTTTTATAGTAATGCTCAGATCACAAATATTTTGTTGCTAAGAAATTGGTCTTTGATTAAAGACTTTGGGAAATATATTCATTCAAAAGTTTGGGGATTGGAATTTTTAAATGTTTTTGACAGAAGTCTCTTCTGCTCACCAAGGCTGCATTTATTTGATAAAAAAATACAATAAAAACAGTAATATTGTGAAATATTATTACCTTTTAAAATGAATTGTAATATATTGTAAAATGTAATTTATTCCTGTGATCAAAGCTGAATTTTCAGCATCATTACTCCAGTCTTCAGTGTCACATGATCGTTCAGAAATCTTTAAAATATGATGATTTGCTGCTCAACAAACATTTATGATTATAATAATTCTTCAAAACAGCTGTGCTGCTTCATATTTAATCTGTGCGGTCAAATTTTTTCAGAGTTCTTTGATGAACAGAAAGTTTATTTGCATTTATTTGAAACCAAAAAAATGAAACCAAATTGCATTTATTTGACAAAAAGTCTTTTGATCAATTGAATGCATCCTTGCTGAATAAAACTCTAGATGTTTTGTATCAAACTATTGATTTGAAGTTTTGCTTTTCTTCACTTCTAGGGTTGTGTGAGGTTGAGAGAGAAGGAGACGACTGCTAAATCAATAACAGCTTCCTTTGAAGGACCGGCTCTACCGACGAATCAACATTTTGCACAGGTTCTACGATGAGTTCCTTGGTTTTATAATAAAACTACTTCAACTATTTTGGTATAAGTTCCATTAGGTGCAAATCAAGGATTCGTTTCATCAGAGGATGCTAACAAAGAGAAGAAAAAAAAAGAAAAAAGAAATGAAATGGAAAGTTTTATTTTAATAAGGAAACTGATTATTTTTTACCAAGGATTGTCACATAGATGCAGGAACTTCATCATGCGACTCAATGTGCATGGATATTATTCTTGTGTTTTATGATTTCAGATTTGTTTTTGTTTTTCTCTCTCTCTCTCTTCTTTTTGTACTGAAACAGATGTTTGTTCTTAGAGATTTGTCAGCCGGACATCCTGAGAAAGATGCGTTTGTGCTTGCGGTGTGAGTGTCGTTGATGTGTTTTTCTGTTGTGTGCTTCATCTTCGGTCTGACCGATCTGTCCGTCTTATACGATTTGCCTTAAACTCTTTCCCGTACAGTAGCCGAAGAAGAGACGTGCGGCTACTGCCTTGTACATCAGCTGAATAGGGCTTTTTTAGCATCTCGCAAAAGGAAGATTTCGCTGCGCTTGGATTTCGGTGTTTTGCTTTTTCGGATCTTTTAGAGTACAAACCGTTTCGAGTGACAACATTGATGGAGTTTTTCATAGGATTTAATGTTTTTATAATCAGAGGTGACGATCCTTTGGTTGTTTGAATGTGGTAGAAATTCTGCTGATCGATCACATTTTTGATAATTGCCTTTTACTTTCGTTTATAAATCTCGGTGTTGTAGGTTAGCTTTAGATGAACTCGTGTGGGAGGGGGAGGAGCTTCGACTCGTATTCTAATTTTGGGGGTGGGAGGGAGGCGTGGCCTGTCAGTCAGACCGAAAATCGTCTAATGCGTTCAGAGGAAAACCTGTTTTTAGGAAACGGCAGCGGTTCGGCGGGAGAGCTGAACGTGTGTGGATTATAGCAGGCAAACGTATCGAGTTTACTTCACCAAAGCAAGCGGATTCTCTCGAGACGGGCCACGCTGAGACTTTTTAACAGACTAGATTGCAGTCCTGGAGAATGTGCCTTCTTTGTACATATGCATTCAGCTGTCTTTAGTCTTCGAGGTGCGGACACCGATAGCGCGAAGGACGATTTGGATCCAGCAAGTGCCACAAACTAAACAAAAACATCACTACAGAGCAGAGACAACTGAAACTGACACGTGGAACGAGGACAAGTTGAAACGACGGCGCTGTTTTAAAACCCTAGTGAGCTCCCTGCATAGACGGCTGCCTTCTAAGGGGGCATCATAACTCATAATTATTATTTGTAAAAAGAAATGTATGCATCATACAGTACAAATAGGCTTCAGGAGAGTTTTGCATTGGCATGTTGCAGTAATTACAAAGATTAGTGAAAATTATTAGTGCTTTTTCATTAGAATCAACTATTTTTAGGACTTTTTTAAACGCGAAATGCATTTTGGGATTGCCTTCTCAATGAAGGATATATATGATGCTACCTTAGGATTTGTAGTTATCTTAGTGCACTTACTACCCTATTTTTCGGTACATAAACCGAAATATTTACAAATATTATAAACACAATAAACGTGTTTTATTTCCCGTCACTCCACAACCAATCCTTAAAATTTAGCGGTATTCAGAGAAGAACATGAATGAAAAACACAAGTATAAAACAAACGTAAATTATAGTGTGCATTCATTATAAACAACATTTAGAATAAATTAAAAAACACCAAATCCTAAAGCGAAACTGAAACTACCAAAGAATACAAAATGTTTTGCAAACCTGACTTTAAAAAGGCATTATGAAATCTATATTTGTTATGGAATATTTCCGTATTTGTTATAAATGAATTATCCGTGCACATCATTTTTTTATTTTTTTTTATCTGTCTCATAATCTTGAATTAGATTGAATTAAAATAACCTGACTTTAAAAAGACATCATGAAATCTATATTTTTAATGGAATATTGCCGTATTTGTTATAAATGAATTATCCGTGCACATATTTTATTTAAAAAAATGTTTGATGTCCATCATAATCTTGAATTAAAATAAATGCAGCATCTCTTCTCTTCTCTGATGACGAGGGCGGGGCAACCTGTCACTCACATGAGATCAGCCAATCAATTCTCCATGGACAAAATCAAGCCCCGCCCACAAATGTTCCTGTTCACTTGGATATACGTCACAATAGGGAAGAATAACTAGCGTAAAATAACTTAAATTGCAGTATAGTATAAGTCTCAGCATGTTTCTGATGATAAAAACGGGAAATATGACAGGCAGCTCACTAGGTTTTAGGACGCGGCCTTTGAAACAATAAGCGCATCCATTACAGGAAAACATTTTATTTTTATCTTCTAAACTCACAATATACTTTAGTAAGGCTTTATTCATTAATTTGTCTTCCAAAAGACTGTGTTTTTGACCTGGTGGGTCTTGTTGACCGGTTATCTACCTCAGAGTTTTGTTGTCCTCTGTTTTAATTGGTCGGGCTAGCAGGTTCAGCCCGCCCCTCCAGACCAAACGGACCGCTCAGGAGCTGTCCATGTACACTTGATTTCTTTCAGGTTTTTTCTTTTCAGATACTTTGATCCTTTTCTCCTTCTTCTTCTTCAAACAAAAATTTTTTTTTTTTATTATTGTTATCGTTATAAGGAAAGTTGTGAGTTTGTTTTAGTGTCGTTTAGCATTCAGATTCATCGTTTCGAAAGCAAAAAACAATGCTGCTTTTCATCACAAGATATTCCAGTAGTCCATAGGAAGTAGACAAGAAAGTGTGTGTGAGAGAGACAGAGAGAGAAAGAAAGAGAAAGAGAGAGAGAGAGAGAGAAACAGCGATGTTGAAAGTTACGAGACATCACTGTTGTATGAAGCCCATTTACCACACATAACACAAAAACATTACATTTTATTTTAAGGTAACATGTTACTACATGTACTAACTATAGTAATAACAGTAAATTATGCATAATTAGTATAATAATAATCCATAATAAGTAACTAACCGTAGTAAGTACATGTAGTTAATTATTATTACTCAGTATTTATTTGAGGAAGTGCAATGCAACAACGACATTTTAAAAATAAGGTGTACACTTTACAGTGTAATTATACATTTAAGTGCTGAGTAATATTAATTAACTACATGTACTTACTATAGAGTTACAGTTCAAGTTTGTTTTAGGGTTAGCTGCATGTAATTATGCACAATTTATAGTTATTATCACTACAGTAACTACATGTAACGTGTGTAGTAACAAGGACACAGTAAAATAAAGTGTTACTAAATTAAATGTAACAAAAAATCATGCTCTGGTAAATCAGATTTTTGGCATAAAAAGTTAAATTATGATTTTAAAAAAGTCATATTCATGAGGTTTAAGAGTCATAATTATGACACAAGACTTAAAAAGATGAAAATATGAGATAAAAAGTCAAAATTATGACTGTCAATTTTGAGATGGAAAGATAAATTAATACTTAAGTCATAATTATGACTGTCAATTTTGAGATGAAAAGATAAATTAATACTTAAAGACAAGTCAAAATTATGAAAAAGTTGAAATTATGAGATAAAAAGTTGAAATTGACCCAAAAAAATCTAAATTGACAAAGTTTTTACATTTTTCCTCTGAATTATTTCAACGTTTTACGTCAAAATAATTTTTTAATCTCACTTAGTATCATAAGTTTGACTTTTTATCTCATAATCATGACTTGTGTAATAATTATGATTTACCGAAGCATTTTTTATTTTCAAAAATCATATTTTTGGCATAAAAAGTTAAATTATGATTTTAAAAAGTCATATTTATGAGGTTTAAGAGTCATAATTATGACACAAGCCGAAATTATGACTTAAAAAGATGAAAATATGAGATAAAATGTCATAATTATGACTGTCAATTTTGAGATGAAAAGATAAATGAATACTTATAAAAAGTCAAAATTATAAAAAAGTTGAAATTATGAGATAAAAAGTTTAAAATGTAACATACTAAGTTGAAATTGACCAAAAAAAATTAAATTGACAGTTTTTTATTTTTCCTCTGAATTATTTTGACGTTTTACGTCAAAATTATTTAAAAATCTTACTTAGTATCGTAAGTTTGACGTTTTATCTCGTAATTATGACTTGTGTAATAATTATGATTTACTAAAGCATTTTTTTTCTTCTTATGTGTCAGAAATGGGCTTCCATACTGTTGCTTTCAGACCGAGTCCAGACAGAGTTTAACGGTGTATCCGTGGTGCTCAGCTCACAGCCGAGTCCATTCTTGACGTGCGTGTGTGTGTGTGTGCGTGCGTGTGTGTGTGTGTGTGTGTGTGTGTGTGGCAGCGAGTGTGTTTCTGTGGAGTTCTTGTGTGGCTCATGCTGCTAGTAACATCTGAATCCGAAGTGCCAATCTGTGTCTGGGTCAAAGAGTTGAAAAGAGTTGTTGTGCAGAGAGAAATTGCTCATGAATATGAAAAATCATGTACTAGACAGCCATTAAGTTATATGAAAAAAAAAAAGTAATAATTTATGAAGAGAGAAGTTTTGTACAGACTGTTTGAAAAAATAAAACCAATAAAAAGATTTTCATAGAGATATCTATATGAGAGTTGATTTTGTAATTTCTTTCTCTCTGTTTTACGTGCCACACGCTTGCCAGTGGTATCTTGTACGTTCGGTTTATCAGAAACCTTCCTCTGTATATTTTCTTTTGTTTTCTGGAGTGTTTGTTGAAGCCAAAAAAAAGCTCTTTTTCTCCCCTTTGTTTTCAGTAGATTGTTAATTAAGCTTTATTTCTGTTCATTTCTTTGAGAATTTTTGAATAAAAACACAGTTTTGTTTTATTCATGTTGTCGTTCATTCACGTAAAGCATCACGTCACATGCATTACTGTTATTATATTTTTATGGTATATTCTTTAGACAACATACAAAGTAAATGATGCCAGAACTGTCATTTTTGGATGAACTAAGTTGAAGTGTTCACCACGTGACCAGTGTGTCCCTCTCTGCAGTTCCTCACTTTGACCAGCAGGTGTCAGTGTCTCCGCTGAGAGTTAGATTTGAGACACACTGCTTCACTACAGACAGCTTTACCTGGAGGCCAGGTGTGATGCTTTCCTGTCCTCACTTTTCCAGAGACATGGAGAAGAAAGAGCAGAAGCGGACATCTTTGCTCCAGATCCATTAGATGCGCTGTGCACCTGATTGACTTTTATTCAGTAAGGTTAAAAACATGTTAAAAGAATCAAACATACACTGTGATATCAGGCTCCAATTGTTTAACTCAAAAATATTAATTTATATATTAAAACATATCCATCTATCTAATCTACAAGACGAAGCACATGTGTCTCCATGCTCCAGGTAAGTCATTCACATATAAGTTACTCTGGTGTGATTTCTCTACAGTCCAAAATTGTTTATAAAATTAAATAAATTGAAACAAACTAATTACATTAAAGCATGTAAATTAAAGTTTGATATGAAATGTTATGAATTTAACTATAAACGAGAGAGAGACATGAGTGGTTACTTGCTGTCTATAGTATATATATATTTAAATATATATATATATACATATATATATATATATATATATGAATTATTGGAAATATTGTGCAGTATGAGTGTCAGCCCTGCATCAGTACAGGGATGTGTTTGTGTATGTTTTTTGTTTTTTTTTAGTTATTGTTTTACTATTTTTATTTAGCTTTAATACATTTCTTTAGTTTTAGTCACTTTAGTACTTCAGCTTATATATATTTCAGTTTGTTTGTTTTTTCATTTAAGTGTTTTACTTTTTTTCATCTATTTTAATATTTTTTCTGATTTATTTCAATTGGCAATAACATTTTTTTAATCGTTTTAGATAACAATAATCACACACACATACATAAAAAAATGTATAAAACAATTTGTTTTATGATATTTCAGGGCATCCTCAAAGGAAGGTTTTCTTAGATTTATTTCAACATTTTGTCACCAAACAGTAAAAGTAAAAAACAAATAGTTGGAAAACCGGTGTAATTGTATGGAAATTTGTTCAACTGAGTTTACGGCTCTCTTTTCGATACGGGAAATCAATATCAAACTTCAGACTGCACAATTATTCAGACAAATCTTTCAAATGAAGCTGATCCTGATGATTATGGCTTACAGCTTATGAAAATTTGGGGTTTTCATAAACTGTAAGCCATAATCATCAAAATTATAACAAATAAAGGCTTGACATATCTCACTTTGCATGTAATGAGTCTATATAATATATTAGTTTCCCCTTTTAAGTTTAATTACTGAAATAAATGAACTTTTGCACGATATTCTAATTTTTCGAGTTTCATGTTAACGAATAAAATGGCAACGATCAAAAGAAATAGCTAGGTTAGCAAATTTCTTTAAAAGTCTATATATCCAGGGGTTAATAAAGGCCTTCTGAGGTGAAGCGATGCGTTAGGCCTACTGTAAGAAATATTTATATAAATATATCCATATTTATAATTTTATAAACTGTAATCAGTGTCTTCCGGCAACAGCCGGAGGCGCGTTCACACCATACTGTCTATGGTTCACACCCATAGACAGTATACATAGACAGTATATAAGATGGACACAGCGACCCCATAGATTTCAACGGAGAGAAGTGAAGCCCGATTTGAAGCACTCACTTCCTGATCGCCAGGCGAACTGCGCAGGCTCAAACTGCGCTTGACGACGTAGATGTGACGTGGGTCTTCTAGTAGCTGTGCCGAGGGAAATCTGAATCATTCCCTTCCGAATCTCACAGAGACGGAGAGCGTGATTATTAGTTGTCAATGAGCTAAGCAGCAGGAGCAACTTTATGAATCTCTATGGGCTTCTCCCTTGACTTTATGCCTCCACGTCCCCCCGATTGCTTGCGAGCTTCTCCGCCGGTCTATACGGTAATTTCTCTACAGTGCGACAGAGAGTCGCGTGGGTATGACGCAATCGTTAGCCTATTTTTTACAAAAACGGCTTCTACGAAGTCATAACGTAAGATACAAAGTAATGGAGCCTTTTATACATTGTCGTGTTTCTTTAGAAATAAATAATGGACAAATGGAGTCTGTGGACGCTTCAGATGTAAAGTTATTCGCTGTCAAAGTGACGCAAAAATGAATGGGAGTCAATGGAATGCTAACAGCAGGTGAAGTTCTGCTACAATGGCGGCGCCCGCGGAGGCTTCAGTTTCCGGCGGATGGATTACCCCCTTGACAGTATATAAACGTTCACACCAGAGTCGAGTTCTGGCGGAAGAGTGACCTCTGACCTGACGCATGACGTCGCTCCTCTTCTCCTATATCGAAATCCTCTTGACATTTTTCTTTAAAACCATTAAAACCTCTTGTTTTAGACTTCTAGTTTGTGCCCAGCGTCTAGCTTTGCTCTGTCCTCTGCGTTTCCTCGTTCGCTTCTCCAACATCATACGTCAGGCCAGAGGTCACCCTCCCTCCAGAACTCGACTCTCTCATGAACGCGCGTACGGCCTGTAAAGTGACCATGTATTTTATTTAGGCGATCATTTACATTTACGTTAAGTCGGTGCTTATAGTTTGTAAAGTTTTAAAAAGTGACATTTTTCTTTAAAAAACCCCATCAGGCACCGGAGCCGTATATGGATCACTTTTATGATGGATGCATGCACTTTTTGGAGATTCAAAAACTCGGGCAATATTCACTCCCATTATAAAGCTTGGAAGAGCCAGGATAATTTTTTAATATAACTCAGATTATGTTCAATTGAAAGAGGAAAATCATATACACCTAGGATTATGTGATAGTTTAATTTTGGGTGAACTTGCCGATCAATCCATGCAGCGAGAGCGCCATCTACAGGACCATCTGAGATCCACACCAAATATTGCTCTGGCAAATAACCTAAAATTGAAGTAACTATAAATTATTTATCATAAGTTAATCATTTCAATCATTTTTCTTTGCTTTTAATGTTCTGAGTACAGGTTTTTAAAGACATAATGCACCTAAAAGGTAGACTATCCCCACAATTCAGTGCGTTTCTTTAAAAATGTGAAGAACAACATCTCAGCACCATGAGCTGGCAATGATCAGACATTTATTTTATTAATGTTATTATTATTATTCCACAGACGTCTGGGGAGTGAGAGATTGTTTCATTTCTTTAAACAACTGTAACTCTGTTTATTTTTGCACTATGTGTCTCAGACTTTGATATATAATATTCATAATATTTCTATGTGTGTCTGCTTAAAATTAAAGTTTATATAATAAAGTTTCCTTTAAAATCTTAAACATGTTCCTAAACCGTGTACGTTAGTGTTGATTCAATGCCAATAATGCTGAGGTGGGTTAAACACTAGCCTAACTGAAAACATGAATATATATATATATATATATATATATATATATATATATATATATATATATATATATATTGTAATATATATTGTATTTTTTTTACATTAATACGTTTTATAATTAATGACACTCCCATCTTACTTAATTTTAAACATTTAATTGGGGAAACATTTTCATATGTCCTTTTGGTTAAGAACAATCAAATTTTCTGACGTATTTATTATTATTATTTTTATTATGTATCAACGCCACTTTAAAAAATGAACTTAAAAGCAAACAAACAATAAAGGTGTCATCTCTGTGTTCAGTCAGACTGGTTGTTTTATCCAAATGTGTAATGATGGTATGAGTTCACTGTTGTAGTCACGTGTACATGGCTCTTTAGTCTAGTGCCAAAATAATATCTGAAAGGTCATCGGTCTCTGTGCTTTAATATAGGGTACAGTAATAAAACTTAATAATGCACAAAGTCTAAGATTAGCTATATGTGGACATAGCAATAACAATACCACTACAAAACCTAGAAACAATGCATTTAATACCTTAAGTTAAGTCATTGTTGACTGTGTGTGTGTGTGTGTGTGTGTGTGTGTGTGTGTGTGTGTGTGTGTGTGTGTGTGTGTGTGTGTGTGTGTGTGTGTGTGTGTGTGTGTCGCGTTCAGCGCTCAGGCTCAGCCATGATATCTGCACTTGTTTGAAAACATGGAGTCCAGTTTTCGACATTTTACAGTGTTTTACGCCGTTCTTCTTGTTCTTACGTGCCGTTTCGCGCGAGGAGAGGACAGTTCTGGCGGTGAGTAGTTTGCGTTAGCGAGTGTTTGATACGCGTTTGAACGCTGAGCTCGTTACTGTATTGTTTGTTTTAATGGCGATGCAAACAACAGGAGTGAAGTTCATCTGAGATCTCCAGTGTTCTTCTCGCCACGATAAACAGTTACATTGTTTCTTTTGAATTATATTCGAAAGTTCTAAAATGGAACGTCAAACTTCTCTTCGTGTCAGTAGCTCTGCATCACAATGTCACGAGCTTTGACTACTAACTTAGCAAGACTGGGAGAAAACAGTCAGGCTCTAAAATTGAAAGGGGAAGCTCCACATAACCGTTGTTTTGTTAGTAATACCTAGAGTTAGTAATAATTATCGATACTGTAAAACTACAATGATTTGGCGCGTGATTCCTCAATGAGCTTTCTGAAGTTTTCTGTCACGTTGTTTTAGTTTTTGGTGACAGAACTTTCTGGAAATATGCAAACATTTTTTTTTTTTTTAGTTTATTTTAGTTTATACTTAAAATAAGAAAATATATTTGCCAATGGAGTAAGAATTTGAAAACGTACAACTTAATTCAAAAGGGAAGAAAAAAATTAGTTTTCATCAAAAACTCACTTTTAATTTTTTAATTTTACAGAAAATAAAAATGTATCTTATAGAATTGTGCATCTCAAGTAAATGTATCTTGATTGTAGAATGTTATTTGTACTGGAAAACAAGATACTGAGGAAGAGCTTTTTTTTGCAGTGTGCATGTCATTACGTATTGTCTGGTACTATTTTTGATTTGAGAACTTAAGCCGCTATTATTCTTGTTTCAGAACATTTTAAATACAGTTCATAGGTCATGTGAACTACTGCTAAGATACTTTTATGAGGTTTTTATGTCCTTTTTGAGTTTGACAGATGTCACTATGAACTGTTGTTCAAGTTCAAAAATGTCTTAAGTGTTAAAAAAAAAAAGTGTCCTCGCTGAAACCAAATGCTGCATGATATAACACAATCACAGTTAATGTAACCTCTCCGAACCGGCATTGGAGGCGAGTGCACTAACAAGACGGCTATAGACCGCGGCCTAGTGCTCCTCTTGAGGTCAAGGAGTGAAGTTTACTCGCACATCTTTTACTAGCTGGCCTCTGTTAACACTAACCCACCTAAACCTCCCTCCCATAATCCGGGTCACGGCACCAATGTAACCACTCCTGTTTTACTCGCACCGTTCAGATTCGAACCACACCTCTGTTAAACCAGTCCATGACAAATTTGATGTTCGGTGTGCTATTCAGGTTAAAACAAAACCTCAAATTAGCATAGAAGTGATCGTTTTTTTCACTTGTTACCTTGTGTACAAACCTGGTTAGGACTTGTTGAACTAAAAAATGCCTTGTCTGCACAGACTGCCCTGCGGATGGACGAACGTGGTTGCCGTTCGGCCTCAACTGCTATCATTTCGTCCACGGAGATGAGGACGTAGCCAAAAGCTACACTTTTGGAGATGCAAAAGACAAGTGTGGAAGATATGGTAAGTGCTTTTTGCGAAATATAAACATCAAAACTTGTGTATTGTTTTTATACACTATATGGTAGAGTTTAACCTTCCCTTTACGTTTTTAGATCTCTTGACGGTAAAAAGTGCTGAGGAGAATGACTTCATCGTTAATTACAGCCCTTTTGTGTGGAAAGGCAAAATGAACGTTTGGCTGGGAATGTATTATGACAGCGACGGTAAGTTTATTACATACAGAAACACGTCTGCGTCTCAAAACCTAGTGATGTAAGTCTTGAAACATCAGAATGATCTATATATTTGATTTCCTAATGCCATATCTTACTGTGAATGTTTCATCTGTGCGTGTTATTCTAATCTAGAGAAAAAAATGTTGTTTTCATAATCTTTCATCAAATTGTAATAATCTGCTCCACCTCTGAAACCAATTTAAATGTATTGTCGGCTGACATCACAAACCCATCCCCTCAAACCATCAGCCTTCATTCTAGACTAGGGGCCTTTCTCAATCTGTGTTCTTGTCTGTACTTGTGTTCTTGTGAAACGTCATCTTTTGTGGCCCAAGTACTGTCCCAATACACAAGTTTGCATTTTGGGAAGAACGGTTAAAAATCCCGGAAGTGTTCTTGACACGTCCATTTTACCGAGGATGCATCGGTTGGTAACTTGTGTGAACTTGACGGCAGAAATATCCCAGCATTCATTTCAGATTTCGAGGAAGGAGAGGCAGGTCAATACAGAAAGTTGTTTTTCTACAATTTCGTACGCTATTTCATCACTAAATTCACTTCTGAGAACATTTGATGCGAGAAATCAACTGTGTAGATTTCAAATATTGGCATTTTTACGAAAATTTATGCCGAATCGAAAATGTGCTCAAACGTTTTCGTAAGTGAGAATCTCCATAAGCGCCTGCGGGTGTTAAGTTATAGCGAGCGAACCGGCCAGTCTGCTCACAGACTCGTTTTACCCCACAGTCAAGAGACCATTGCCTTTTACCGGCGTTTTTTTCCCGCCGTTGGCTAGTGATGTATACACAAACAAACAACAGAAGCAGAATGAAAGGAGACGTTGCTTTATTGTTATGAATATACATTACATTGTAGTGTACAGTTGTAGAGTAATCCCTTGATCCCTTGTGTGCTCGTTCATTCTTCCAAGAACAACTAGCAAGAGCGTTCTCCCCAAGAACACAAGTCCGTTCTTTGCATTCTTGGTTTTGAGAAACACCCTAGGACTGGGTGATAAAAATGATAGTGACAATTATTGCGATGTCATTTTCTTCTATAAAAGAATAACAAAAGATCTATAAGTGTTTGATATAATGTTTATACACTATTGGTGCTTTCAAGTCATCTCGTATAGATCGTATTTACGAGTTGAACGCACTTGAACGCCACCACAATGTCGTAAATACCAGTGGGAAGCTCGGGATTTTCTCTAAGCCCCGATATTTACGAGTTGTGGGCGTGTCACTGAGAAACATGGCGGAATAACACAATACAAGGTATTTAGCTTGTCAGGTTTTCTATTTACAGCGCATCAAGCTAATCGCCTGCACAGAATATGATAGCATTATAAAATAACAATGTAATATGTAACGATAAAGTTTGCAGTGGCTTCATAAATTAAAGGACAAGTTCGGTATTTTACACTTAAAGCCCTGTTTACAGACCGTATCTGATGAAATAGAACGGTTAAGATTAAAATTTGGACACATGCTCCTGTCCCGAGAATTTTAGTTTTATTTAGCTTTTGTGGACCTATTTTGCCAAACGCGTCACACCCGTGATTCTTCCGTTGAGAGCTTGAATAATAGACACCAGTTGGTGGCGATAATGCACCTTTGCCAATTGCTAGCAAACCGCTGGCATTTCATTGAATACACAGAAGAAGCAGAAGAAGAAGCGGCGGAGGAATACCGTACCTCACACAGCACATTCAATACAATCAATGGAGTTGGACAAACACTACGATAAAACCTGTTGGAATGCATCTTTTTCAGCGTTTTTTTTTTTGGGACCGTATCAGTGAACACCCCTGACCACTCGGTGAGTTTCACGTCTTTGTAAACGAAAGTTTAATGTGTTTTAGGAAGGAATCTGCCAGTGCACCTAGACAACCATTGTGAGGGTGGGGTGGGGTGGGGGGGAGGGGAAGCTAAATAAAACTAAAATTCTCGACGCAAATATTTGTTCTTCATTTTCTAGAACGAGAGTTTAAGATCATCGCTGTATTTTTGTGTACTCGTACTCCACCATCTGACTCCGACAAAAGTGACTTGAACGCACCGGCCGTCGTAAACACGACTTCCCACATCGTGCGCACGAACTTCCCCGGAGGACTTGAACGCACCATATGCAAATAATGCGTGTTGCAAACCGTCATACTGGTGCCAATAACTGATCGGTGCTGCCATTTCTGTTCCATATGTAAAAACGTTAAACGTGTGTTTGAACTGCGCGCCACGGACCATTTATCAGCTCGGCTCAAAACACACCGCAGCATCAGCGTCAGCGAATGCATTTACTCGCTGACTCTCAATCACACGACCATTGAACAACACTGTGAGAAGCGTTCGAGTTCTCCCATACACACCACAAATCAAATGCCTCGTGATTAAACTAACGCCAGATGAAACGGCGCTGACATTCTCAACAACACTAACGTGTAAAACAGGAGAAAACATTGAGCAGCAACGATACTGTTAGAAGGCTTTTCAATCCACAAATCACATACATTTACCATAGATTTACTCTAGTTAACGCAAACTGTAACCATGGTATTGTGGCAGAAATGTGGTATATTTCATATAGAATTCATTATATTATTATAATAGGGCTGTTTAAACGATTAATCGCGATTAATCGCATCCAAAATAAAAGTTTGTGTTTACATAATAAATGTGCGTGTAATGTGTATAATTATTTTATATATATAAATACACACACATGCTTGTATATATTTAAGAAATATTTGCATGTATATATATTTATATGTAATTTATATTTTATATATAAATAACTCATTTTTCTTAAATATATACATGCATGTGTGTTTATTTATTTATATAAAATAATTATACACATTACACGCACATTTATTATGTAAACACAAACTTTTATTTTGGATTTTAATCGTTTAACAGTCCTAATTATTAATGTAGACATAAAGGCCTGGTTTCACAGACAGGGTTTAGATTAAGCCAGAATTAGGCCTTAGTTCAATGAGGACTTTTAAGTAGCTTTTAGAAACGTGCCTTAGTAAAAACATTACTGATGTGCATCTTGAGACAAAACAATGGCACTGATATATTTTAAGATATAAGATGCTTTCCGTTAAAACAGTTCAACATGTATTTTTAGTCTGGACTAGACTAAGCCTTGTCTGTGAAACCAGGGGTAAATATTAAAGGGATAATGGAATATCATTTCAAAATTAAAAATTTCAAATATACATCTGTACTTTCACTCAGGAGCAAAAATCAGCCTTAAAAAAATAAATAAAGATTTGGTATTTATCTTGATAATTATCGATATCAACTGATATGAAAATTTTTACCTTGATAATTTTGTGGCCATATTTTCCAACCCTAAGTAAATATGAAAGATTATGGAGGTAATCGAATACCATTTCACGTTGATTTTAAACCATTGTTTTCATCTAAGAAGTACAATTTCAAATATGTCTGAAATTATAAATAATAATTGAAATAGTAAAGAGTAGGGGAAAAAGCATTCTCTAGTCTAAAGAATTAAAAGCAAATTACACAGATATATATGTTTGCATATTTTTTGTTGTACATTATTGCTTTTTATTTTGCAGACTTTTTGTTCTGAACTATGTAAATCACATTTAATTCTTTAGTAAATAATTTTTGCAATATGCAAGTTCTACTTTATTCTTGAGTTATACGTTCTAAAAGTAAGATCATATTTTTTTCCCATTAAACCCATATGCAGTAGATGCTTAAAGGGACACTTCAACGATTAGCATGTTTGTATCAGTAGAAACCCCGGGGTAGTACTCTCTCTCTCTCTCTCTCTCTCCTCTCTCTCTCTCTCTCTCTCTCTCTCTCTCTCTCTCTCTCTCTCTCTCTCTCTCTCTCTCTCCCTCCCCCCAACCCCCCCCCCCCCCCCCCTCCCCCATCGTCTCTCCAGACGAGAGACTTCTGTATTGTGTGTCTGGAAAAAAAAACCTCAGATGACGCAAAAATTATCATTTAATGTCAGCGGAGGCTTTTCTGGCCAGAGGTTAGAGACTACAGCCAGTAGGAGCACGTTTTCAAACCCGCTAATAGAGGGGTTTTCCAGAAAACGGATATAAATCCAATCAGTATTTAAATTAATTTATTAACTAATCGTGACAGACTCACGATACAATGGTGTCTTTTCAGTTTCGAGTCAACTAGTAGCCTAGTTGTATAATTTCTTCCGATACTGACCTCTGTAACCGGTAGGCATGGCCATAGATATCATATAATAACGGCTAGATGTCTCGTCCGCGCTGCTGGCCAATGGAGGTCGACGTACGCACACGACGGCCCATCTTGCCACAGTCAGCTCGCTCACTCATAACATTGTGTTTTAATGGTGCATGTACTTTTTAAATAACCATAACTTGCAAAATTTTCTACAGATTTTCAAACGGGTTGGTTTGTTATAAACGTCAGAGATGTAGTTATGACACTGCATACATATGAATAATTATAATATCATATATTTCAAACATGTTTCAAGCATCCAGAGTTATAGCCACGTTAATAACGTTTGTAAGAAACCAAACCGTTTGTAAATCCGTCAAGATTTCAGCGAGATAAGAGTATTTGGGTTTGTGCCGATCACTCATTTTACTTCAGATACCACAGAGCCCGCCAGAAAGCTTGCCTATGACAAGATGGCCGCCAGTGATGCCATTCGAGACTCCGCCTTAAGACATCTAGCCTTTATGGATATCTATGGGTGTGGCCTCGTAGGGCAGCGAAGCAAGTGCATTCTGGGAGTTGTTGTCTTTCATTCACATGAGCCAAAAATAAATTCTGGCTTTTCTCAGTCCTAGAAGCCACCAACTTCTAAAATAATTTCACATTTCTACATAAATGATCCAATTTAAATACACATTTATCTTTCCAAGCGGTGAAATCTCCCTGTAAGCATGTTATTGGACGTGGTCCAGCTTCTCTGCACTGGAATGCAGCTGAACTTCACTAATCTGCTCAAACCAGGGCCGTGGAAAAGAGTTGTTTACCAGACTGTTGCTTAGTCAGTCTTTAAGTTTAGACTGTTAAAGGGGTGCTTTGATAAATCTCCACCAATGTGTTTAGGTTTTAGAGGATTATATGCCTGGTGTTGCTGATCGTTTGTATAACTTCTAATGAGTGAATCATGAGTAGCTACTTTCGGTTTTAAACGGTTTAAGCAAACATTTTGGCACCAGTTTCATGTCGTTCTGAGCTCTTCTTTCTTTCATGGATGAATGTTCAAGCTGTTCTTTTGTGTTTGTTCTGAGTCTGACTGCTGTGCCAGGTTTGACATCACTTACACTAAAAATAATATGGGTTTGAATGGCATGAGAGTGAGTACATGATGACAAATAGTCCTTTAAAGTTGCTCAGTCTCTTCATTATACAGGTGAAACTCAAAAAATTCGTTCATTTATTTCAGTAATTCAACTTAAAAGGTGAAACTAATATATTATATAGACTCATTACATGCAAAGTGAGATATTTCAAGCCTTTATTTGTTATAATTTTGATGATTATGGCTTACAGCTTATGAAAATCCCAATTCAAATTTAGAATATTGTGAAAAGGTTTTCAAAATTTTCAAAATTATAACAAATAAAGGCTTGAAATATCTCACTTTGCATGTAATGAGTCTATATAATATATTAGTTTCACCTTTTAAGTTGAATTACTGAAATAAATAAACTTTTGCACGCTATTCAATTTTTTAGAGTGTCACCTGTATTGCTAGTCCATACAAAATGTACATGTAACACACATTAACTTTTCGAGCTGTTTTCCTCCAGTGCACTTTTCACACGTGCCGTCACACAACACGAGGAAATCCTGTTATTTTCGGGGGATTGAGGGATTCAAAGAATACATCATCCACACCCCAGAGTCCAGATGCTTTCAAGTGAAAACTATAGAAACATATTCCAGACGCCACATGTGTGCATCACACTGTTTAGGCTTCGTGATGAAAGACTTCGTGATGAAAGACTTCACTTAGTTATTGAACAATGAACCAGAGGACAATGTGAACTTTGATCATCTGAATGAACCCCAGTGAGCGGTGTGCCTGAGATTCAGAAGTGCTGCACTGTTGTTTCCTTCATCATGTATTTGCATGTACTTCAAACCTAAACATTTGGCGTGAGGTTTTGTTGAAGATTGCAATTGGGTATCGTAAGTTACTGTATGTCATTGTTTTTACAGCAAAAATATGTGCATGAATTATAATTTCTGTTATTTATTTATTTATTTGTAATAGAGTATAGCGTTTTAAATTAAGGTTTTGGAGGACCTAATCCCTGTCAATCATAACTCCTTAGTTACAATCACAACACGTGTATATGTACAGGTGAAACTCGAAAAATTAAAATATGGTGCAAAAGGTATTTTTTTCAGTAATTCAACTTAAAAAGGTGAAACTTATATATTATATAGACTCATTACATGCAAAGTGAGATATTTCAAGCCTTTATTTGTTATCATTTTTATGATTATGGCTTACAGCTTATGAAAAGTTGTGAAAAGGTTTTCATAAGCTGTAAGCCATAATCATCAAAATTATTACAAATAAAGGCTTGAAATATCTCACTTTGCATGTAATGAGTCTATATAATATATTAGTATCACCTGTAAACAGCTACCAATCCATATCCACCTTTATTTCTTTGATTTATTCATATTATTAAGCTGTGCAGACGGGCTTAGTGATCAAATTGTGTCCCGACAGCAAACTTATCTGTTTACAATTATATTAAAGGATTATATGATCTTGTGAAATAGATTTCACAGTGAAAGCTATCCTGTATTTTGACTGAGAATGTGATGAAACAAGCATTACTCTCTCACTGTGTCTCTGCAGAAGATGTCTTCAAGTGGCATGACGATAACAGCGTGCTGCGCTACAGTAACTGGGAGGACGGCGGCTCGGATGACACGGATCTGCCTCTCATGGACACGTGTGTCGCTCTTCACTCCAACACCGGGAAGTGGGAGAACATCAGCTGCACGGAAGAGCCCAGAGAACGGGGTAGTGTGTCAGACCAGTAAGTGCAGCACTGAGATACCATTATAGTATAAGTATATATATATATATATATATTGAATTGTGTTTTTAGTTTAGTTTATTCTAATTTTAAAGTTTTAGTGATGTTGTTGTGTGTGTTTTTGGTAATTTTTAAGTTATTATTTTTATTATTTTTCAGTTTTACTTATTTTAGTTAATTATTTAGTTATTATCAAAATTAAACTAAATGAAAATGAGAAATGTTGCTTTGGCAACTAGTTACTTAGTTTGTACTTTAAAATGTGTAAATTCGTCTTTGGCTTCTCATAAAAACCCAAGCTATACACACACAATATACAAAATGAAAGTTATTCTCACAAAAGAGACGCTTATACCCTCATAATTATGAAAAGTGGGATTTTAGTAGAACTGAGATACCATTATAGTTTTTATATATATATTGAATTGTGTTTTTAGTTTAGTTTCCTTTATTTTTACTAAAATAAAGTAAAACTGAAAAAAATTATTTAAAAAATTATAATAACTTAAAAATGACAACATCACTAAAACTTTTCAATTAAAATAAAATACTTTTTTTTTTGCTTGAAATAAAATAAAACATCCAAAAACTAGAGGGTATAAGCGTCTCTTTTGTGAGAATAACTTTCATTTTGTGTATTGAGCTTGTGTTTTTATGAGAAGCCAAAGGAGAATTTAAACATTTAATAATTTAGTAAAGGTAAACTAAATGGAAATGAGAATGTTGCTTTGGTAACTAGTTAGTTACTTAGTTTGAACTTTAAAATGTGTAAATTCTCCTTTGGCTTCTCATAAAACCCAAGCTATACACACACAATATACAAAATGAAAGTTATTCTCACAAAAGAGACGCTTACCCTAAAGTTTTTGAATATTTTATTTTTATTTCAAGCAAAAAAAAATGTATGAACTTTGGTTAGAGCTCCACAATATTGGCTAAACCTTCACAATCTCAAACCATGCTATCTTATTACCGCTTCCACAAACCGTTTTTAACCACACACTGTCATTATTCTGTGTTACAATAATTAAAACTGAAACGCAAGTACTGGGATTAAAGTTTGTAGTTCGGATATAAACTGATGTTTATCGGCTGTAAATCACCTTTTTAAAGTTACTTGATGCTTCAAATTAATATAACATCAATTGCAGCGTTACACCAGTAGGTGGCGACAAGTGACTGTTAAAAAAAACATATTTATCATTGAATCATTCAAGAGATCCGTTAAAAAACACTGTTTCGTCCAGTAATGAAACAAAGTCTTAATGAGCAAGTCATTGAATCATTCATTTAAAAAAATAATTCAAAATCTAATATCTGTTAAAAAAAAAAAATCATGATTGTGAAATAAGTTTTCTGGTTTTAGTTTCTGGAGGCTGGAGCTATAATGTATCTAGCGAAATCTCACTGCCAATGTGTCAATGGGTGTGTATATTATATATATATATAGTACTGTGCAAAAGTCTTATGTCAGTATTTTCACCTTATAAGGATAATTTTTTAAGATTTGTTTTTTAAAACTTCCACTCACCTTACATTATTACAATAGACAACAGTTCTTTTAAATTGTAATAATATGTCACAATATTACTGTTTTTTACTGTATTTTTTATCAAATAAATGCAGCATTGGTGAGCATCGTACATGTGTGTGCATATATATATATATATATATATATATATTAAGGATTAATCACGATTAATCACATCCGAAATAAAAGTTTGTGTTTGCATAATATATGTGTGTGTACAGTGTATAATTATTTATATATATATATATATATATATATATATATATAAACACACACAATCATGTATATATTTCAGAAAAAAAAATTATATTCATATATAACATATTTATATATAATATAAATTATATAAATGTATATACAGTATATAAATGCAAATATTTCTTAATATATACATGAATGTGTGTGTATATTTATATATAATAATTATACACAGCACACACAGATATATTATGCAAACACAAACTTTTATTTTGGATGTGATTAATCGTGATTAATCTTTTGACAGCCCTAATATATATATATATATATGTATATGTACAGTACTGTGCAAAAGTCTTACGTTAGTATTTTCACCCAAAAAAATGGTTTTAATCCATTTATTTATATCTTTTACTGAAGTGTGTCAGTAGGAAATATCAGTTTACATTTCTTAAGATTACTTTTGCCATTAATTGTAATAATCTAGTGAGATTTGTGTATGGACAAAAGAGTCTGTCAACAGAAAATAAATATCAATGCTCATAAAAATGAGTAAATTGACCCCAATTTTTCTGATCTGTTTTTCAGAGGCAGTCTGGATAAGCCCACCCAGTAAGTATGATCTTATTTTTGTAATATTATTTTCTTGTCAATGCTATCTTACTAGTTTACTTGCACATGAGTTTTCCTGATTTTTTTCCAATCAAGACACAATAAAGTCCAAAATGTGTAATGTTGTTAGTTCCTGATCCAGCTTTTTTCATGTGTCTGGAGCCGTTCTGACCGGAGTGAATGGTGTTGTTGTGATCTCGTCTCCAGAGAACAGTCCTCTTCTCTCCGCGCTGGTCATCATCAGTGTGGTCCTGATACTGGTGGTTTCTGCTGTGATCTGGTTCCTTCACCAAAGAAACAACCCGGATTCATCCATCCTCAACCTGATCGAGTACCACCCGCCCTTCAGATCCCCGTCCAACGATCAGACCTGCTTGGTCGAAGCTGAAGAAATCGAGGAGATGCCTTAGAGCTCGATGATGAAGATGATGAAGATGATGTTCCCAGGTTAGATTAAGCAGCAAGTGTTCATGGAGATCGTGAACTCTTCCTCTGGTTCCTCAACTACGGTCCACACAACAGGCAGTCGTAACTCACACGATCTTCTTCTCGTGTGTGGAATGGAGAAATACAGTATTAATGCCATAAAAGAGTTGCTGGGGTTTCATTACACAGCATCTTTCTTTTCTTTTCTTTAATCTCATCTGGTTATTGACTCTTTTTGCTTTACTAATATTTCCTGCATTGTGTCAATTTGCTGAGATTAGTGTCTTTATCAAGCTCTGAAAAGGGCAAAAAATGCCATGTATTTGTGTGCACTATAATCCAGGTCAGTTTATAGATCAGTGTGAGGAAGTTTGAGTGGTAATTCAGTGAAATCTCAAATCAAATGTTGTGAGTGCCAAATTTGCCTCTGTTTCTGTTGTGAGATTCATGAAATGGGAAGTTTTGTTCTTTTATTCTCAGTTGGAAAGGTTACAAATACACGTTTGTCACTGCTAGCACTGTAGAAGCACCTCGAGTTTTTAGATATGGATACTTCCTGATTGCCAATCACAATATTTTATAAATGTTGTTGTTTTTATGATTTTTGGATTTGCCACTAACAGTCGTCTGTATCTATATTGTTACGAATGTGTGTCCATACATGAACAAATAGCAATTTCTCAAAGAGAAACTAATCAACTGTTGGTTAAAACGAATAAAGATTCGTCAAACGTTTGTTTTCTGTTTTTTTACTGACCTAGAATTCAACCAAGCAAAAACAAACTCGTCCCATACACACATGAGCTTCGATTTTATGCTGTGTAAGCGATTTCTGGATGCCGTCAAGCTCACGGCGACTCAGTGAAACCTCAGCAAACACAGAATTAGCAGACAGTTGCTGAATAAAGAAGCTCCTAAACATACTGGTGAAACTCGACAAATGTGAATATCGCGCAAAAGTTGATTTATTTATTTCGCCGCGTTGAGGCAGTAATTCATGCAAAAGCGGCCCAAACCATGTACTGAGTACATATGCATGATATACTTTTCAGAGGGCTGACATTTCTGTATTTAAAATAAAAATGTTATTGATTTCATGTAATTTTCGGAGATTTTGAATTTGGGGTTTTCATAAGCTGTAAGCCATAATCATCAAAATTATAACTTTTGCACGATATTCACATTTTTTGATTTTCACCTTATTCAAGAACCGCTATAAAGCCAAAACAACATCTGTAACCTTAAATTATCCGTTTATCAAAGCCGCTTTGAAACAATCTACATTGTTGAAAGCGCTATATAAATGTAGATGACTTGACTATAAGCAGACGCTTGTGTCCAGATGATATGTGTGTTGGTTGTGTATTGTGTAATGACTAATGTGAGAGAGAGAGAGAGAGAGAGAGAGAGAGAGAGATCAGGATGGAGTAGGACAGCTAATTGAGGGCAGATGAATTACCCTCTGGGGTTTTTATGCATCACTGTCATTATTCTACCCTGAAAGTGTCAGTTTCTCTCTGTCTCTCCAGCTGCTTCTTCTACACATGTTTGGTCATGTTATGACTGTGACTGCGTAAGGATTTATCAAGTCAGATCTGTATTTAAACCAGTGCAGTAATTCAGTAGCACAATGTGTGAGGTTGATAATCAATAGGTTTCACAGTAGGATCCTGCTATCATCATCATCGTCCTGGAAGTGACATTGTTTTGTTGGGAAAACAACACAAGCACCAACATCAATAAGTACTATCAATGGGTTTGATGAATTCTGAGATGTTTTGCTGTTATAGTTGTTCTGATCATTTTACAGAAAATGCAATAATTTGATATGAATCAGTTTAATATAAAGAATGCGCATTCACCATTTCTGATGGGGGTAGGATATAATATATTGTTTTATATGTTAATAAATTATCTTTTCATTTAAATCAACGTGGTTTCAATGGTGAAAATAACACAGATCCTCCTAAAATAGGACTTGTAAAAGTCTTTAGGGTTGTTTACATTTATTTAGTGTGGGGGCGCGTGCGTGCGTGCGTGCGTGTGTGTGTGTGTGTGTGTGTGTGTGTAATGATAATGCTGGTAGTGTTGGCAATAATGAATTCAACTTTCCATCGGCATAGGTAACTGATCTGCAGCTATAAATGCACATTATTTAATATCCATGCAAAATAGTTATTTTGGTGAGTGACCCGCTGACGGGTTGTCACTGGTGACCACTAGAGGACGCTGTTACTCGAGAAATGATCCCTGTAGACCAGAGATGGGCAACTCCAGTCCTGCAGAGTTTAGCTAGCCCTAATCAAACACACATGGACAGGCACATCGAGGTCTTCAGGGTTGCTGGAGAGCTAAAGATGTGTTTTTCAGGGGTGAAGCTGAACTCTGCAGGACCGAAGTTTCCCTTCCCTGCTGTAGACAGAGAAATCAGGCAACAACTGACACATGCATTTTGTGCATAGATCGTTTGAAACAACCTTTGACATCAACAAGAACAAATATGTGTTGTGTGTTGGATATATTTTCTCCTATAATGATATAAAATGCTATGCACGGTTTAGTTGCATTTGAGCATTGCATATCCACAAGCTGATCAGACATTTTAATTGAATATGCAATAAGTTTCTTCATCCTGATCCTTTCTCTTGTTTCAATGCATTTCTAGATGCATGCTATGAATGTCTGTAAATGTGTCCGGTCTGGATCGGGGTAGTTCTCCGCACAGGTAAAGAGAGAGTTCAGAAGAATGAGCGATACGCCTCTTTGCACAGATTCGCATAGATAGATAAAGCGCGCTGTTGTTGGCAGGAACTGAAAGCACTTGCCTTGCACATATTTCTAGGGCTTTAAGTTTATGCTGGGTGAATTAGTAATGACTTGCAGTCACGTCAACAACACAAAACCTCAGCAAGATGGAACAAGAAACGAAGTCGCTCAGAAAGACACAAAGTCTGATTTTTATTGCACTTGTGGTAAATAAACAAAATATTAATGACTATATCATTCACACACAAATCTCAAATCCAATCTTTAGGACAGACTCTTGTCACTGTGAGTAATGAAATCAGATCCTTTTTTTTTTTTTTTTTTTTTTTTTTTGACACCTGAGATGCAGAACTCATGAAAAGTATCAGGTTATAAGTCTTATGAAATAATATTATTTTATGTGGTGTTTTGCTGTTCAGTATGGAAGCTTATTTTCGCCACAGAATAAAAAAATACAAAAGGTAATTGTGACTTTTCTCACACAATTGCGAGTTTACAACGAGTTTACGCGATTCTGACTTGCAATTCTGTAAATGTAAACTCGAGTTAAAAAGTCTGTGGCGGAAGCAAGCATCCATAGTTCAGACTATAAGTCAACATTTATTTCCATAGCACATTTAAAAACAGCACAAGTGTTAAAGAGTCAGAGATATCAACACACTTACAGACACAACAGCATCATACACCATATAATGTTGTCAACAGACTGAAGTCAGATTCTTATCTCTTGTGTGGTTTAGACATTGTGAATCATTTTGCAAGTAACTGTCAGGGCAAAGTCCAACAGAAGACACACACACACACACACACACACACACACACACACACACACACACACACACACACACACACACACACTTCAGTTTGTGCTTCCCCTGCATGTGTCTCCAGTCTTGTGAAACTGTTTTGAAGATCATAAAAAACACTAGGCCTGGTGTGTGCATGTGCAAAACTCAATATCACAATGCTGGAGCATTCCGGGTGGTTGTCAGGACATTGCTATGTGGTTGCTAAGGTGTTCTTTGTGGTTGTGTTGGTGTTGCTAGGGTGTTTGGGGTGGTTGACATGTGGTTACTGAAGTGTGCTGGTTGTTGGTTACTTGATTTGTGGTTAAAAGGGTTTTCTGGGTGGTTGTCAGTGTTGCTATGGTGTTTCTAATGTGTTCTTTGTGGTTGTTGCTGTGTTGCTATGTGGTTGCCCGGGTTTTCTGGGTGGGTAGTTGCCACGTGGTTACAAAAAAGAGTTTTCCGATTGGTTGTTGCTGGGTTGCTAGGGTGTTCTGGGTGGTTGCCAGGGCATTACTACTGTATGTGGTTTCTAATGTGTTCTTTGTGGTTGTTAGTGTTGCAATGTGATTTTCAGGCCTTTATTATGTGGTTGCTAAGGTGTCCTGAATGGTTGTGTGTTGCTATGGGGTTGCCAGGGTTTTCTGGGTAGTTGCCATGTGGTTTCTAAAGTGTTCTGATTGGTTGTTGGTGTGTTGCTATGGGGTTGCTTGGGTTTTCTGGGTGGTTGCCAGGGCATTGCTAATGTATGTGGGTTCTAAGGTGTTCTTTGTGGTTGATAGTGTGTTGCAATGTATTTGCTAGGGTGTTCTAGGTGTTATTAGCTAAGCTATTCTAAGAGGTCATTCTGGGTGGTTGCCAGGATAATGCCATGTGGTTTCCAAGTAGGGTGTTCCAAGTTCTTGTTAGTGTGTTGCTGATTGGTTGCTAGGGGATTCTAGAGGGTTGCTAGGGTGTAGCTTTGTGGTTTATAATGTGTTTGTGTTGCTAGGGTGTTTTGGGTGGTTGCCAGGGCTGTACAGTATGTGGTTTCTAAGGTGTTCTTTGTTGTTGTTGTTAGTGTTGCTATGTGGTTTCCAGAGCGTTTTCATGTGATTGTTAAGGTGTTCTGAGTGGTTGTCAATGTGTTGCTGTGTGAGAAGGTGTTTCGTGTGGTCACTGGTGTGTTTCTATGCGGTTGCTAGGGTGTTATTGGTGGTTGCCAGGGCATTGCTACTGTATCTTGTATCTCAGGTGTTCTTTGTTCTTGTTAGTGTGTTGCTATGTGGTTGCCAGGGCATTGTCATGTGACTGCTTAGGTGTTTTGAGAGGTTTTCAGTGTGTTGCTGTGTGAGAAGGTGTTACCAGTGGTCACTGGTGTGTTTCTATGCAGTTGCTAGGTTGTTCTTGGTGGTTGCCAGGGTGTTGCTACTGTATCTGGTATCTGAGGTGTTCATTGTTGTTGTTGTTGTTAGTGTGTTGCTATGTGGTTGTTAGTGTGTTGCTATGTGGTTGCCAGGGCATTGTCATGTGACTGCTTAGGTGTTTTGAGAGGTTTTCAGTGTGTTGCTGTGTAAGAAGGTGTTACGCGTGGTCACTGGTGTCTTTCTATGCAGTTGATAGGTTGTTCTTGGTGGTTGCCAGGGCTTTGCTACTGTATCTGGTATCTGAGGTGTTCTTTGTTGTTGTTGTTAGTGTGTTGCTATGAGGTTGCCAGGGCGTTGTCATGTGATTGAAGGTGTTTTGAGTGGTAACTGGTGTGTTTCTATGCAGTTGCTAGGGTGAAGGGTGTGAAGGGCATAAATGCTGTCAGACTCCAGGCAGCTGAGGATCGTTTGGTGATTTGTACTGGTTTCTCACACTTTCCCAGGGTTCGGCTCGCTGTCTGGACCTCTTAGGACATGACAAAAGCCAGGTCAACAAAGCCTAATTTATTAGAGGAGGACACAATAGCTGCTCTGGGGGAGAGGGGAGGCTCCTGCATCTGTGTGTGAGAGAAAGAAACGGGGCCTAATAATAATAATGAAACAATAGACAAACCCAAGTGTTTCGTTTGAGTGGCTCCGTCCGTTTTTTTCTTTCTTTCAGATTTCAACTTGGCAGCAGTATTCTTAAAAGAGTAAGTTTCACAAACCTGAATCCTATTAGATCACAAGAAATTATGTTAAAAAATATATATAACATAGATATAGTGATTTTCCTATTTTTAAAGCAGAAAAAATACATATTGTGCCTTTAAAGGATAAGGATAATTTTTTAAGATTTTTTTTTAACCTTCCACTCAAGTTTTTGAATAAATACGTGCATTTTGTGTCTTGTTTGTCATCATTAAACTGTATTACAGGGTTTCAGCCAATCTGCTCTCACTGTATTGGCATTGAGGTATTATAAAAACCCATATCTGTCAGCCATTATTGTCATAACAATAAAGCACCCCCCCCCCCCCCCTTCCACAAATTATAATTACTATAATGCAAAACAATCTAATTCTCATTACTGTAATGTGAAAAAATTATATATTATTTATATTTCAAATTATTTATGCATAATAGTTATCTACTGCCTTCCATTTATAGTGCTGTCAAATCAGTCAATCGCGATTAATCGCATCTAACATATATATATATATATATATATACACAAACTTTTATGTTAATTATTAACATTAATTTAATTTATTAATTTATTCTGATTTAAATATTGTTTTGTAATACAACAAAAAGGATGCATTACAGAGAATCTAATGAAAATTACAAAAAATACTTAATGTCATGAAAATAATACACAATTTAATTGACCGAAAAATAGATTTCCTGTTATTTATGCAAAAAAATAATATATATATATATTTAAAAAAAAATTTTTTTTTTTTTAAAGGGTGAAAAGGTTTTGGTTAGATTCAGAAACGTTTATAAATTACTGTTTATTTGTGATGATCTTTCCACTGTTTGATGAATTAATTTTACTCTATAAAAAAAAAAGAATCCCTCCTGCTGCTTAAAAAATATTATAGCATTGGAAATTAACGAATGCATTGCTTTTTTCAAATGGGATGATTTACGTGATTAATTGAGCTCTTGGTACCAAATGCACGAGAAGCCCGAGTCCTCTAAAATGATGCCACCCGCTTCCACTTTAATTATACGGTGTCACGCGGTGCTTGATTTCTCAAACAGACCTTTGCTTTTGTCTTCCGTCTCCCTCTTTACTTTTTTTCCAGCCGTCTGTTGTCCAGGAGATGGATGGTTTCTGAGGAGCATACATTACGGTTAAGCCTGCCACCATTGTGATTATGGCTGTAATGGCCTGTTTTTGATCAAATAACACCAAAGGCATCTCATCCGCACGTCTCTCGCTTTCTCATGCTGGTGCACGAAGGAGGAAAAGGTTAGCGTTGACCTGACGCAGCTAATTAAAAGGGACAACGTTCAGCGTTAATATGACAAGACACAAACTGACAGTTGGCATGGAAATGTGAATACCAGATGCTGTGTGCACACCACCAGACATGTGCCGTTTTCTCACGTCCTTTGTTAAGACAATATGGTGTTTGCACACACGACATGGCAGATTTGCATGATTAACCTAGAACTACATGATTTTGATTTTACATTTTCTGAAGAAAAAGAGTGCCGCTTACCATGCAAAAGTCACCTGCACAATCGTAGGTTGTTTTTATTCAACAACATAAAATACAAAAGTAATAAGCTACTCTCTTGTGATTTTGCTAACAAGTCTAATTGGGACTACACAGATTTTCAGAGACATTAAACGTCATCACCCTGTCAACATACTAATCTACTTTCACAGCCTTATTGTGTTTATAGTCACGCTCTTGCAAACTTCTAACTCAAACTTTCAAGGGAAATGTTTTGCCTGAAGCTTAATGGTTGTGATGTTGATGTGGTGTAGTTTATTTATATGTAATCGCCTACCAATTTCATAAAAGTTGTGTTCATTTGTGAAGATTGTCATTTTAAACAAAATGTGTAAGAATCACAAACTTTTGTTGGTCACAGAGTTTATTTTCTGCAATAATCCAAAAGCCACGATTGGAAAAATCCAGTTGGGTTTTGTTGAGGGAACTTGGGTGGCCTAGAAAAACTGTAATGCTCTAGTCTATAGCTAATAGAAAGCTTTGAACACGCCAACCTTTTGTGACTTTATCTTATTCCCCGTATCCCCCAGAGTTAGATAAGTCCATACATACCCTTCTCATCTCTGTGCGTGCCGTAACTCTGTCTGACGCACCCACCGCTAGCCTAGCTTAGCACAAAGACTGGAGGTAAATGGCTCCAGCTAGCATACTGCTCCCAATAAGTGACAAAATAACGCCAACATTTTCCTATTCACATGTTGTGATTTGTATAGTCAAATGTACTAATAACAAGGTCACATGACACACAGCCATCTTCTAACTGTATACATACTGGGAACTATATTCTCAGAAGGCGAAGCACTGCTACATCTGCGGAGTATGAGCAGTATGCTAGCTGGAGCCATTTACTTTCAGTCGTTGTGCTAAGCTAGGCTAGCGGTGGGTGCGTCAGACTGAGTTACGGCACGCACGGAGATGAGAAGGGTATGTATGGACTTATCTAACTCTGGGGGATGCGGTGAATAAGATAAAGTCCCAAAAAGTTGACATGTTCCTTTAAAAAATTAGATTTTCCTCTAAAGCACTTCTGTGGCGTTAGAGGGACAAACACACACAGCTAATCAGGACATAATGAAATATCAAAAATATCATTGAAAGTGAGTTTTCCGTTCACATCTGTATCTTTTGGTCGTGGTAAACTCATTAATATTTCTTAACAATAGTGCTTCTCCTTCCTTTTGTTCTGTTCCCGTGCTCTGCCTTCTCTAGCATTGGTCTTCATCTGTGAGCGTGCCTCAATTACCAGAGCCAAAACAAGCAGGACCATTAAGACGGACGCCCACTGGAAGGAACCAAGAGGATGCTGGGTAATACAAGTCCTGTGATCCTGTACTCATTCATCTTATCAAATCAACACTGCGCTTGCTGTTCACTGTATGATATGTGTTTCCGTTTGGAACATTCCTTAATAGACAAAAAGCCAGGGATTTTCCAGGGTCATATGATAACACTTGATTCTTGCAGTGTGTGTGTGTGTGTGTGTGTGTGTGTGTGTGTGTGTGTGTGTGTGTGTGTGTGCGTGTGCGTGCGTGCGTGCGCGTGCGTGCGTGTGTGTGTGTGTGTGTGTGTGTGTGTGTGTGTGTGTCGCTGTTTCAAGACAAACATGATCAAAACAAAATCATATCTGGTTGATTGAAATAATATCCCTAAAATAGATTCTGTCCAGATGGTTCATTTAGAAATATGCATGCATCATGATTAAAGGCTATATGTAAGAATTTTTCATGTATTAATCGTTTTTTGTATTGCCAATGTCAATGTGTGCACAGTTTGTAGCGAATCATAAAAACAAGACCTTCCCCAACCTCCTAGATTGTCTATAAACAGCCTGTAGACTGATTTTTATGTGAAGGTTTCTCTGGGGAAATCCAAAGGATGTGACGTTTACACTCCCGAAAGCCCCTCTTCCGTTCACTTCAATGACACATGAAACTAATGTTCAGGATACGACAAAAGAGCCATTGTACAGTAATATCAATGTGTCATGCAAAAATAAGGGATTTATTCAAAATATAGTCTCACATAGCCAGATATATATAGTCTCAAATATAGCCTACTTTATAATCCAACTATAATAACAGTGTAATTTTAATTACCTCATCTGTCGACATGATGCTGGTAAATCGCAGAGTTGGTGCAAACATCCACATCTCATGATCAGATGCTTTCAGGACTGCTGTCATTTTTGTTGTGTGTTTATTTTGTTATTGAGAGGAAAGTGCAACTCATATAGGCTACTACCATAGACTGTAAAAAAAAAAAAAAAAAAAAAAAAAGGCTACTAGCCTACTCATAAACATCGCGCGGCGTCTAGATGTTTATTAACAGTAGGCTAGCCTACCACTGCAAAAGTATTCTCAACTTCTTTTTTACTTCTAAGCAAAGAACAAAAAATAACTTCGTGAGTATTTTGATGCATTGAATCACGTTCAGTTTTACGTTACGTTGTGCACAAGCGCGATCACGAGCAATAATAAGTTGCTGGCTGCAGTTCACTCAACGGCCACCGGTGTCGCTAGTAACAAGTGTTTCTGATTTTTACCATTTTTAAATAACATCCACCAGGGGTCATTTTTATATTTTTCTTTAATTCATGTTTTTGGTGAGTTTGGAAAAAGTAAGGGCATGTTTTAGCCATTTTTAAATGTTAAAAACACTCATTTTTTTTTAAAGCAGCAGTGAATGATTAATTTCTAGATGAATGTCTCGTTTCTTCTCACGTAGTAAGATCACTTCAACCCATGTTGATATTTGGTAAGTGCATTGGGGTCCTGATCAACCTGTTTAGTTTGTGATAATGACCAGCTGACTGTACATTCTTAAAAATTAGTACAATTAGTAAACAGTTACTACAGATCCCAGGACTCGACGTCTCAAGAGGTCAGAATCTATATTATCTAATTTGAGTATGATTTTCTCCATCTAATAATAAAACCTAACTCAAATGCTCTGAATGCTCATCCTGCTTTGATGCCGAATCAAAATGTACTGCTTTCATTCATTTTCAAATGCATGAATTATTAAAATGCATATGTAAATTGTGCAGTGAAATAAAAGGGTATTTTTTATTTATAAATACAAACACAAAACCACCATTGAGAGATGAATCGTTTGAATATTTGAATACATTATCCATGTCAGCAAGCAGCTGAATAGTCACCCATCCAAATGATACGCAGCGTACAATCTCTTGACAGTAATTAATTCCTGCCACTGTCAGATTCATCCGCAATAATAGAGCAATTACTTTATTTAAGAGAACATTTACCGGAGAGACAAAGCCATAATTACTCTGTTATTGATCTAATGCAGGTTAATAGCACAATATAGCAAACAAATGACGTGACTGTGTTGTGGGTTGCTTAATTTAGAAATATTTTAGGGTCGAAATTTTAATAAATGAATTTAACTGTGTAAATGGTTGGTCACCATCTGCCTAACTAAGAAGAGTGTATATGGGTCATTCCTACTGTGTGTACTGTATTTGTCTTTCTTTCTTTCTTTCTTTCTTTCTTCATCTTAACTTGTGTAAACAATTATCATCATCCTCCAGGAAGTGACATAATTTTGGTGGGAAAACAGCAGCAATATTCTCAATGATTAAAAAAACGAGTTTTGTACTTTTTCTACATGAAGTTATACATTATATTAATATGATTTCTGATTCCAACCAAAAAAAAAGGCAATTAAAACTGTCAGCATATGGTCCTCTTTCTCCTTGTTATGATCCATAAGCTACCCTTGCTAAATTGTATTGTTTTCTGTTCACGTGTCATATTCGTGTATATGGCTTAAGTTATATATTAGTCACTTGTGATTTGTACCCTTTTTTCCAATAAATAAAAAATATATATATATATATATATTCTCAATGATTTGATGAAATGAAATCTGTGATGTTTGTGTCACTGTAAAACATCCCAGCCGATTTGATCAAATGACACAACTCAAATTTACAAAAGGTTTGGAAGAACGAGAATGATTAGTTTGTTTTTCTTCAACCTTTCCATTTGTCCTCTTCCTTCTTTTTGTGCTGGATGGTTATTGTTTTTGCTTAAAAAAAAAAAAAAATGAAAAAGATTACTCTGCATTCCCTTGATGTGTCTACAGAAAATCAATAACTCTGTCTGCATGGGCTCTGGTGGTGGACGACGATGACAACTGCCATGGACTAATGTGGAAAAATAGGAATTAAAACAAAATAGCTACATTCATTTGTTTTCCATCAGCCTCAGGAGAGATAGTGTGCAGCGTTCCTCTCAGTCTCATTATACTTTCTAATCAAGACTCTTTTAAAAATCCTTTTTAAGGCGACAGGCAGATTTGCCCTTCCCCCCGTTGTGCTGCTGCGCCTCGCCGTCATTGTGCTTCTGCTTATTACTTTACAAATGACCGAGGTGAAGCTGACATTTTCACTGCATGCAGAAAAGCTCGGTATGTATGGCCTCTGCGGTAATGAATTTGCTTTGAGCTCTCGCTTCCCCCTCTGCTTTCCCAATCAAGATTCCCCAATATAATTACAATCACAGCATCTCACTGCTGTCCCCAACGCCACTCCAGAAGCTGAGCTCAGACCAACAACCTCTGTGAAAAGAATACGAAAGCAAAATCAATGAGCTCGCAGGAAACCTGCTTTAAATTCTGCAAGCTGAATAAGGATTTTTTTTTCACATCTTTAATTCAGGAGTGACTTTCAGTAAATTGGTCTCATACTGTTAAAAGGAGCGAGGTGTGAAATCACAGGCCTTGTGGAGAAAAAACACTGTATCAATATTTTAACAGTTAACTTGGTCATTTTCACCTTCTCATAAATCGACAAATATTACACACCATTTGTGCTGGTAAAACAGTCTAAATATAGCCTATGTATAGGCTTGTGCTCACAAATGACCCTGGCGCTTTTTATTAACATATTAATATATTCATGAATCCAATTGTTTATTGAAAATCAGCTGCAGCCTAAGATGATTTGCTGGTCTGGCCAAACTGGTTTTGAGGGGTTTGGGGCACTTGTCAGCTGGTCAGGCTGGTTTAAATCAGGTGTTCCCACTGCTTTTCATTACTTCATGATATGTCACATTTACATCCATGTTGTCTTCATGTGCCTAGTCTCAGCCTCAGACGTCACGCCCACGGAACGTTGGCTAAACGTCTGATGCATATGGTACACTTAACTGGAAACACTTCGGGAATGTCGAAGTCGTCATCTGATTGGATGAATTTCATCGGATTTCCAGGGGGTGTGAGTGTCGCGTTTATTTTCGGTCCACCGGGAAACAAAGCGCAGACGTGTGATCGCGGAAGAAAAACTGTTGTGTTTACATGAGTGACAATGAGCATTTATCAAGATCAGCTAAACGTAGAAAGTATGCGAGGTTCACGGCATAGACTCTTTAAGAGATGTCCAGGAGTTTTGTTTGAGGCACTTAGTGGAGACTTGTTGCACGCCGGTCTGTTGTTGTGGGGACATTTCCACGCCCCGAAACGTGACGCTGAACGAAACGAACTGTAATTGGTTGTTTGACATGTCGGTCAAACGGCCTTATGGGCAGGCCTTGGCCAAAGAAAGCTGCTATGAATTCCAGACCTTCAGCCGTCAGTCTGAAGGTCTGGCTACGCGAGACTACCCCCCCCCCCCCCCCCACCCCTTCAAATGCACACGTGAACTTAAACGGATAGTTCACCCAAAAATTAAAATTTTGTCATTAATTACTCACCATCATGTCGTTCCAAACGTCTAAGACTTGTTCATCTTCGGAACACAAATTAAGATCTTTTTGATGAAATCTGAGAGCTTTTTGTCCCTCCATTGACAACACAACTGACACTTTGCCACTTCAAAAAGTTATAAAGAGATCGTAAAACTAAAATCCATTTTAATTGAGCGGTTTAGTCCAAATTTTCTGAAGA
This sequence comes from Phoxinus dragarum, assembly GCA_033366665.1. NCBI lineage: Eukaryota > Metazoa > Chordata > Actinopteri > Cypriniformes > Leuciscidae > Phoxinus > Phoxinus dragarum. The sequence goes on from JARPMJ010003847.1 coordinate 56,576, forward strand.
GACTCGATGGCTTTATATAACGAACAGATTCAATCTAGGCTTTTATTGACATTTAGACATTGATCAGCGAACTTAAACAGAAGCTCAACCGAACCTGCTTGACGCGCGAGAATAAACCTCTTGCTGAAGCTCAAACGTGATGCGTAACACCAGAATGAACCTCATTGGTTCTTACTGAAGCTCAAACGTGATGCGTAACACGAGAATGAACCTCATTGGTTCTTGCTGAAGCTCAAACGTGATGCGTAACATGAGAATGAACCTCATTGGTTCTTGCTGAAGCTCAAACGTGATGCGTAACATGAGAATGAACCTCATTGGTTCTTGCAGAAGCTCAAACGTGACGCGTTACACGAGAATGAACCTCATTGGCTCTTGCTGAAGCTCAAATGTGATGCGTAACATGAGAATGAACCTCATTGGTTCTTGCTGAAGCTCAAACGTGATGCGTAACACGAGAATGAACCTCATTGGCTCTTGCTGAAGCTCAAATGTGATGCGTAACATGAGAATGAACCTCATTGGTTCTTGCTGAAGCTCAAATGTGATGCGTAACACAAGAATGAACCTCATTGGCTCTTGCTGAAGCTCAAATGTGATGCGTAACACGAGAATGAACCTCATTGGTTCTTGCTGAAGCTCAAAAATGACACGTTACATGAGAATGAACCACATTGGTTCACGCATGTCAAGCAAACAATTTTGAATAAACTGCTCAATTCAAATGGATTAGTTTTACAATCTCCTTATGAACTTTTTGAAGAGTCAAAGTGGTAGTTGCGTAGCTGTCAATAGAGGGACAGAAAGCTCTCAGATTTCATCAAAAATATCTTTAGTTTATTTGTGTTCTGAAGATGAACGAAAGTTGTACGGGTTTGGAACGACGTGAGGGTGAATAAATGATGAAATAATTTTAATTTTTGGATTTAACCCTTTAAGCCTGTTGCATTTTTTCCCCTTAAACTGAAATTTCTGCCTCAGACAAGCAAACAAAACTGGTATGGTGTCCTGTGCCCGCTGAAGAGGACTTAACTTAAATAAAGAACATGCCCTTTTCATTTAAATGCATTAGTGTGATCAGTAAGTTATAGTGCATGGAATATGAATATTCTGCCATTAATTACTCATCCCATGTTCCAATTGTTCCAAACCGGTATGCTGTATTTAATAAATAAATAAATAAAATTATATATATAGGCTATATATAGGCTATATATTTGTTTTTTTAATACAGCATTCCGGTTTTGAATATATATATATATATATATAGCTATACATTCCCCAGTGACACGTTTATCAAGCTCCAAAAAAAGAAAATAAATAAATAAAAAACAATGATAAATAATAAAAAATCAGCATATTAGAATGATTTCTGAAGGATCATGTGACACTGAAGACTGGAGTAATGATGCTGAAAATTCAGCTTTGATTACATAAATAAATTATATTTTACATTAAAATAGAAAACCATTATTTTAAATTGTAATAATCTTTCACAATATTACTGTTTTTTTTATCTTGACTTATCTTATAAGCATAAGATACTTCTCTCAAAAACATTAAAAATAGTAATGTTTCCAAACTTAGACGGTACTGTATATATAAGTGAAAATGAAAGGAATGATACACTGATTTCTTTTTATTATTATTTTTTTATTTATTTATTTATTTTTTATTAGACATTAGGACAAACATGAAACATTAACAACTATAACAAGACACCCAAAAAAATTGTAAACCTAATTTCTTTCTTGTTGTTATCTTTTTGGATGTCTTGTTATAGTTAAATGAACGATGTTATGTTGTGAATAAGCCCTTTGGTGACGTCACGCCGCTTCCTTCAAGTGCAAACGAACGTGAACCGTCACTCTGCCGTTGAAGATTCACACACACACGAGCTCTGAAGTCACACACACACACAGCACTGCTGTGATACAGATCTTCACAGTGCTGTCGGACTCTAAGAAACCCTTAGGAAATTATCTGTTTCCACATTATACGTCTCCTGGATGGTCTATATTAAAGTGAAAGCAAAAGGTGAGTGATTGTTTTCATTAATCTGCCGGAGATCGCGCGTCCTCGCTGAGCGGCGCGCGCGTCCGTGTTGGCTTGTGGATAGTAGTTGCTGTTGTTTGCGCTCTGAACCAGATTGATAAGTCACAAACTCACCGAAAGATGTGTTATTAATAATAATCTGTTGTTAAAGTGATCGATTGTCACATTTTTTAGAAAGTATATGAAGCCTGTCCAAATATTTAAATTAAAACGCGGCTTTTAAATCTTAAAATCGTGCGTAAAGTAGTTAGTTGACGTATGACAGGCACGTCAAGTGCTCCGAGTTCCTTTGTTTACATTAGCATCATCTTGTTAAAGGCTAGTTAGTATGTCAGTGAGGGTTTTCTTCTCATTCAGAACCAATTTTATGTTAACATCTACATATTTTATGAAGGAAAGTGCATACAGTAACTGTTTAACTGTTCATTTAAGTGACCTTTTTGTACGACAGAGTACAAATATTGCGTCTCTCAAATAAAAAGAGCTTATAGTAAAGCACCCTAAATATGGTTAAGATTAATTTCTTCCTACCCTCATCATTGATGTCAACTGCAGTTAGTAGAGGAGTGAAAAATTAAATCGTGTCATTTTTCTTAGTATTCAGCTTTGCTTTCAGTCAGAAAATGTTTTTTTTAGGACTCTATTGCTGATATTTGGTCTTTTCTGTTTTCTATGAATTAGCCTTTACCAGTCAATACAAGTCTTAGCAATAAATATTGTCTTAAACAAAGCAGCTTCACAGACAAATTGTCTTACTGTCGTAGTGGAAAGGAAAAGACATAGTAGGAGTGGTTTGATTTTACAGATGTTATTCTGGGTGTGATATTGTTCCTTCATGGATGATTTATGACAATATGACTGTCCTCTTTAGATGTAATTTTGTTTTTTATTATTAGATAAGGTGGTGATGATGCATAAATGCTTGATCTAAATCTTCTAATGCATAAACTGTGTGTGTACCTCTTAAAATGCATAATTTTGGAAAAAATCTGAGTGAGAGAATCTTATTTCTAACTTAAATATACTTCTTTTGTGATAATGATTCATGCATCAGAGGGTTAAAATGTCCATATTTAAGAAGAAAGCGGCGTGTTTATGTATTGTAAACTCAACAGTTCGAAGTTTTAGAAAGTTTTATAGTGATGTGTTGCTTGCTTGTTTGTGAGGAAAGGTTGTTGAAATCTATGGGATGTTGAAATGAGTTATTGAGCCAGATCACCTTGGTCTGTTTGACTTTTGAAGAAGTATTGTTAACATGCCTCCTCTCTTTAAATCCTATTAGATATATTGTATTGTTCGTTTGACCTCTTGAACTTATGTTTGCTTGCATAGGATTCGTCCAGTGAGATATGGTGATCAGACCTTGAGACCTCAAAGGGTGACGTACTCACAAGCCAACAATTCAGATTCAATCCTGTGACCGAGACTTGTTGTCATTGGCCATAAAGATAAAAGTGGGTGTTTTATTGTAAAAAAAAAAAAAGATGATGAGAATTGCTGTGTCTCTGGATGAGAAAATGTATCATGAAAATGTCAAGGCTTTTTTCCCCTCTATAAACTTTGGGACTAGTTTCATCCAATGGGTTTCCCTCATCCCTTGTCTTTGCCCCCTTTTTATGTTTAATTTTTTTTTGTAAATGCTCGGCTCTTTTGGGTGACCAGCTGAACTGAAGACGCCAGAGAGCCGAGCGTCTTCCTAACAGCATGACATTGTGCTGTAAGCCACGAGAGATCCGTGAAATGAGCTTAAATCTCGCCGTATTTGAGCTCTTTATACCAGCTGTGAATGAAGTCTCAGCACAAGACCTGTTTCAACACTGAAGCTTCACGAAGAAGAGCTCAAATGCATGAGAATTTGCATCTGTGAATAATTTTTTTGAATTTTTTTTTGGGGAAAAACAGCCGTCTCACTTTTGAAATGGGGTATTTAAGTTTGAGTCAGTGCTACATTTAGTTAGTTATTCCCCAACACTGCATCAGAACAGCGTTCAGTGGTTGTTATTGATGATAAGTGCTTTAAAGCGCAGTTCTGCGTGGCGTTTCTTTGAGCTAATGCAGGGGAGCAGCTGTATTGCTGAGTGTCTGTGTTCTCCGCATCTCTACTGGGAATGCGCATCTCTTCTCGTCCTCGCTGATGCATCGACCGCGCAGCAGCTGCCTGATTGTGTGGAGATGCTTGGAAACCATTAGTGGAAATGAATTGAAAGAAACCGAAAGACCATGCTCTTTTTTTCTCTCTCTCTTCTCTCTGCTTAGACACACACGCTCGGAGACATGGATTATACTAATACATTCTCTCAAACTCGCGTTTTGTAGTGCAAACAAATGCCTATTGTTGCTTTCTGTAGAGCTGCAGTTGCACACAAAAGCGTCCTGTGATGTACTTGTTGTATCTCAGCTGCAGGAAGAATCCACAGCTGTCAGACTTGTTTTGTGGTTGTACCTTTATTTTGCCACTTAAAGAAAAGTACAGTTTCACAAACAAAGGTCTCTGTTGAAACCAGTCTGGAGGCGTTGCTCAGAATCATTTATGAAGAAAAAAAAACTCTTGAGGTAGTTATTTTGAATATTTATATGAAAATAAATAATAATGAATTAACTTATTAACTAATAGCAGAACATGCGAGGTTTAGACTGTTTATTTCAGCAAAAGTAATAGTTATTTTCAGTTTATGTGTCATGGGAGTTGCATTTCCCTTGATCTTTAGAGATAGAAAGACACATTTGCATTAACGATGCATATTTAGAGTTTAGAAAAAGTTTACCTCAAGTCTCACGGTGAAGTAAAGAGGAAGTAGTAGATAATATTATTCTAGAACCAACAATAGCAGATGAAGTAACGATAAGAGAGTGTGTCAAAGCCTGTACTGTGAGTCTGTGTGCTCATATTTTCTGAATACTTAGTTGTCGTTGTCGTTTTTTTATATGATCTCTCATAAATGAAGGTCACTATAGCCCAGAATCCTAAATTAAAGTTATATTTTTCAAACAAATTGAAGCCTATTTTGGGGAGATTTTTATGCATTTAATTAATTAGTTATTTGAGACATATTTATTTCATGACAATTAAACACGTTTTGCCCCAAATCCCTCATTTCTGTATGCTTTTGAATTTTTTTTTTATTTTGTATTCTTGAAAGGTTCTCATTAAATTCCATTTACAGTATTAAAATTACTGAAAATAAAATCAATTTTTTAATTTAAATCCGTGAAGGCAGTACAACAATACTAGACATTTAGGCTAAGTATACTTTACAATATCTTTCAATATGATATAAATATTTATTTTATTTGTAATGGAATGGCATCTGGACATGTTCTTGATCGGTTTCCCCCGCAGGACAACCTGATTGTGAATCGAATTAAATATGTAAAGCACGCACACACACACACACACACACACACACACACACACACCCCGATGGATTCTGCTTTTGAAATGCTTGACTTAAACAGCTGGAAGACCCGCTACGATGAGGGAAATTAGATTATACTGGCCGTTCTGTGAATTCATCTGGCCAGAGATTCAAATAATAAAGCAGAGTTGCAGTCAGAAGGTCAACGCAGATTTATTCAGAACTGTCATCCTTGAAAGTGCAACAACCGCCCATGAATACAAACCACTCTGCATCATAGTGTGTATTTAAGGGGATGAAAAATAACACGGTGCCATTTGAATGTGGCGCATGTTATCAGGCTCTGCTCTCCCGACAACATTAGCTCAAGGTTACAGTAATAGTGCTTGAAGCAGCACTTTTAAATGCTATAGCAGAATCCCTGATTATTCCAAATGTTACTCGCATGCATTCATATTGAATTCAGAATGAACATGAGGCAGCTTCAGATCGCAGTGTCACATTTGTTTGTTTATCAGCTTTAGTTTAATACAGTGATAAAGCCACGAGATTAGAGTTATTAGTATTTATTTTCTGAAACTGACTGGCTTATTGCTTTTATAAAACAGCTGTATTATAATAGAAACCAATTTTTTATTAATAGTTACAATTATTTAATAAAAAAATATGATTTTGGCTAATTTTTTTGCAGTGTTGTTGTAATCATTCACAGTGATTTTTAATTTAATTAAATAAATACAGTAGGCTATGTGCTGCGTGTTTCAGAGTGAAGCATGGCACTGTGTACCTTCTTGTAAACTGCTAATAATAATAATGATATTATTATTATTCATGTAATATAATCACAAAAATGTTGGCCAAATTGTGCAGCACTACAACAAACCTACACTAGTCACGCAGGATTATGAGGGTTTGTCAGATTAGTGGCTTTTGATCTAAAAACATAGGCTATTTGTTTGCTCACATGTCAGTGAGATGATTATTAATGTACTTTTAATGTTCAAGTGGACAGTTCAAAATGGATCGGATGTTAGGGCGGATAAAGATCTAATTGTGATTTTTTTTTTTTTTTTTTTTTTTTTTTTTTTTCTGATTAAAAAATTTGATCGCAATTTAAAATGCTTTTGAACAAAATATATAAAATATTTTATTTTAATTGCATTTTAAATCACAATTTCTATCAGAAAAAACCCCCCCAAAGTGTGCAGTCTGTTTCAAATAAACCCGGCCTTAAAGGGCACATCCAAACAAACTGTGATTGGCTGCTTTTCTTGATAGTCTTTTCACGTCTTAATGTGCAGTTTTGGGCCAGAATAAGTTGCAAATGCAAACTGGACAGAATTTGCTAATAGTCTAAAGTCTAGATGTGAGAGAGAATAGATTCTCGCTGCTTGATTTTGAAATGGACCTATTATTTCACATCAGTGTTTTGCAAGCAATCATGTAGTCATGGAGGGGAAGTCCATGTAGATGTTTTACTGGTTGGGAAATGACTAATCGCTGTGGTTTTGAGAATGGGGTCATTAGATGAGTCTGAGTCTGAAGGGGGGGATGTTCTTCCTGGCTAGAAAAAAGGGGGAATATTGGGTGTGTTTAAAGCAAATGAACCACAGGGGCCGTCAGTAATTAGGGCAGATTTCTTGATGCGAGTTTTGCGTCTGCACTGCACCATCCATCTTTCACTTCTCCCTCTCGCTCTTCCACAATCCTCCTCTCATTAATCAGGATGCTGGACTCCTGCAGGTCTGTCTTCTGCCGAGCCGTTTGGGGGTCTGAAGAAGACAGCGTTTAGAGACCCCACAATGCAGCAGAATAAATGTGGCACGGCTTTGAATGCATAATTTAATATATCTCCTCTTTGTTTCTGGTTAATGTTTTGGAAGATCGTAGACGTGACATGAGTCTTTTTGTGAGTTAAGTACGGTCTCGGCTCAGACGGCACACCCACGGACCGCCCGTGATCCGTTCACTCATGCGTAATGCTCACAACTGGAAAGCGCTTGTTAAAAGTGCGTGCTCAGATTGTGTGACAGCAAGCAACTTTCAGGAGGATTGTGCGCTAGTCACTCGCGGGATTACTAGGGTTTGCCTGGTTAGTGGCTTTTAATCTTCAATAGATACCGGTACTTAGTTTTGAGTGAACTCACAAACAATTCAGTTCAAAACAAGCAATGTTTGGTCACTTTAATGTACAAGTGGGCTGAATAAATGGTCTAGATGTTAGTTCTGCATGATTTGTAGAAATTTAAAAAAAAATATATATATAATTTTTTTCCCTTTTTTTTCTTCATCTTTCTCTCTCTGATAATTGTTTGCAATTTAAAATTAGATTACAAAATATAATAATAAAAACCCCTAGGTCTGCTGTGCTTGTTTGTAGGGCTGCACAATTTTGTCAGAATTTTGGGATTATATATAATTGTATATCAGATTATATATATATGTATAATAATAATAATAATATTAATAATAAATAAAAATTGCTAAATAAAAACCAAATCAGAAAATTTACCATTGTAATTCACTACAAAAGAAACAAATTGAGTAGGCTATTTGTTAATAATAATAATAATAATAATATATGATAATTATTAATAATAAATAAAAATGACTAAATAAAAACAAAACAAAAAAAGAAAATTACATTGGTAATTCACTGCAAAATAAAATAAATTTAGTAGGACCTATTTAAGAAAAATATAAGAATCATTATTATATGTCATTATTAATAATAGTTTCATTATGAATAATTCATAAAAATATAAAAATTCTAAAACTTACTAAATAAAAACAAAATAAGAAATCGTAATTCACTGTAAAATAAACCATAAGTAATAATAATAATTTTATTTTACATTCACAACTGTTCAATTTCAATACTCTGTTCAATTTTCAAACGTTAACCCATCAAACTTTTATTTAGCCAGAATACCGAAGGGAGAAGCTTCTCTTTTGTTGATAAGCGCTTCTCATTACAAGTAAAGGAAGATGGTGCATGTTTCAAATGCAAGCCATATTTGATGAGTTTGATGAGTCCTCCTCCCAGATGTCATGCTGTTAGTCACAGGTCTATAGTATGTGATACTAGGTTAAGTGTAACACCATGATGACTGTCTCTCTCACACTTATTTATTTCCCTCTCTCTTTCTTTCCTTCTGTCAGTATCTTGGATGTCACATGTGCTTTGCTCAGGGAGGGACTGAGGCTTCCTGTGGTGTTAAGAGCTCATGTTAAAATGCCATTGCTTTTACCTCGTTGTTTGCATGTTTGTCATAGGCTGTCACAGGCAATAATGCCTGGTGAGTAAAACAATGGGGAATTAAACCTCAAATTGGGATTTCAGTGACGACATTTCACTCTTATTTAAAGGGGTGGTTGATTATGATTGCACTTTTCTAACTGTAGTTAGTGTGTAATGTTGCTGTTTGATCATAAACAACATCTGCAAAGTTACAACGCTCAAAGTTCAAAGCAAAGGGAGATATTTGCTTTTAAAGAAATTGCTTTTTAAGTATGGAGGACCAAACCTGCAGAAATTAAAAATGAATAAATGAATAGATAAATTAATAAATAGATAAATAAATAGATAAATAAATGTGATAATAGGAAAATAAATAAAGGAATAAACGACTTGATAAAATAAATATGACTCATTTTTAATCAAATTTATTTTTATATTAAAAATATTTTTGTTATTCCCCTTAATGTATTATTTTCTGCTTTTATACATTTTTACATTTAAAAAATCGTTTTAACTTGTATTTATTCGTTATTTATTTATTTTTATATAGGCTATTTATTCTTACATTTATTGTTTAGATTTATTTATTTATGTATTAATTTATTTATTTCCACATGTATTTATTTTTTGATTTATTTATTTATTGATTCATTTATTTTTACATTTCCATGTGTAACATGGAAATGAGGAAGGCGGTCCTTGTGTAGCTTCAGTGCATCATTGGCTGAGAGCTCACGAATAGAATCGTCAGGCCAGCGAATCGATAGTAAGGAGTCAGACACCCAGTGGATGATTGGTTTTCTAGTTTAATGACTGTTCTGTAATAGATCTTGACCAGAGAATGTCTAATAAGGGGAGAAGGTTCACTCTCACTACACTTCCGGCTTCTGACTGGTTGCAGTTCCCCTCTGATTCCATATGAGGGCGCTCACAGGACGAGTGCAGAATGAATGGAGGTCTATGGAGCTATACCCCTCAAAATCCACTTTTCTCAAGATATAATTTTTTGTCTAGTAATTTGAATGTTGTATTCGAAAGGAGATGCAAAGAAATTGCTTATTGCTGGGTGTTAGATTTTTTAGAGTCACTTATTTGCTTTAAAAAGTCTTTCAAAATGTCAATGACGTCATACACATCATACGACCAGAGATACTGCTTTACGGCAATCCTTCAGTCACTGGTGTTTTCGCGCTCTGCACTTTCTTTTCTCTCGAGGCATCGCCAGCACAGCTGACACAGGTAAACACACGTGCTAGAAGAGTTTCTGCTAGAATACATTCTGTTCCCGCTTCGGATGCCATGATGCCATCAAGCGGTATCTCTGGTCGTAACCAGTCATTCACTGACCAATCAGCGTTCATTAGCAGAATGCTAGCGTGTTATGGGCAACAACAACTCAACCTGTAAGAAATCGAAAGGACATAAGTACTCGTTCATTCAATTTTCGACCTATAACCCATGTTGAACTTGCCAAACCTACAATCAAATCTGAGATTTCTCAATGGCAATCGGGTGAAAGAGACAAATTTAGCCGTCTAGCCCCATAGACTCCCATTCATTTTGCACTCGGGCGATCGCCCCCAGTGGAACTCTGGTGGAACTACAACCAAAAATTCGGTACAATAGGACTTAATAGGGAGTGAACAGGCTCTCCGTAGACGGGCTCTGTCTTGACTCTAAATAACTGAAATGGTTGCTTTTCTCAACCACCAATGGCTTCTAGGAAAATCGGAACAATCCAACAATCCATGGTTCATTCACGGCACAATGTTTCTTCCTGGTTTCCACGCGATGTTTGATCCGTTAATAACGGAGAAATGTGAATGTTTCTCTCTAGATCTCGCAGCGATGTTATTACTTCTGTGGCAAATTAATGCTTTCTTTACTGGATCTCTTATTAGCGCTGTGTAGTAACAGCGTCGCATGATCACGATCGGCTCGCGCTGCACTGGTCCAAACTGATAAACGGTCCGTCAACCACACAATAACGAGCAGTTTCGTTCCGCTTGCATTATGTTTGCCATTTGATGTTGGGCAATGTTGTGGTCGCGCCGGCGTCTCTTAACAGGGAAAAAGGTTGGGAACCACTGACTTAGATCATACAATTGTCATAAAAAATGTTTAATAAAATATTATAGAAATTAGTGGTTATTGTTCAGTAGTTTTTTTTTTTTTTGCCAGCTAAAAGCAAGAAAAATAAAACACATCAAGTTGACAGGTCAGAATTGTTTTTATAGCACTTCTGTTACTATCCCCTTCACTTCTAAAATGATGGCTGGTTTGTTTACTTTCCTACGCGTTCTAGCTGAAGTTGCAAGACTACCGTATTTACGCCTTACAGAGGAAGAGGATTTGCAAGACAAACAAGCTTGCCTTTCCTCTGGCTGTTCTTCGACGTTCATGTTGGCAAATATCTCTCCTAAACATCGATAAGCACATCTAATCTAAACAACACATAGTACTTTGATGCGTTACCAACTTAATTTGCTAAATTGCGCAACTCTAGCTATTTGTAAACCGTCCGCCATAGTAGGCCACACCCCTGTCACCACCACCCGACGTCACTATGCAAAGCCAGAGTAATCGAGCAAGCGCTTCATCAACGATGAACCAATGGTAAGCAAGACCAACCCACCTAATTATCATACAAGACAAAGAAATGTAAAAATAAATGAATCAATAAATCTAAAAATAAATACATGTGAAAATAAATAAATGTATAAATAAATGTAAGAATAAATATAAAAATAAATAAATAACCAATAAATAAAAGTTAAAACGATTTTTTAAATGTATAAAAGCAGAAAATACATTAAGGGGAAAAATAATACAAAAATAAATGAATTTTATTTTCATATTTATTTTATCAAGTCGTTTATTCCTTTATTTATTTTTATATTGTCACATTTATTCATTTATTTATTCATTTTTAATTTCTGCAGGTTTGGTCCTCCATATTTAAGGACTACAACAAACGGCTGGTAGGAACTACACGACATTCCTCCCGGGTTAGTGACATCACCAACCCTAAAATTTACATAAACTCCGCCCCCGGAACACGATTTATAGATTATCAAGACAGAATATGCTAATCAATGACTTGAAGATAACTACACATAAGCTTCATAAATTCATCAACTAACCATTCAGAGACGTCCTGTTGCTTCTACATGTTGTCACTTCTTCTTGAGTCTCTCCATCATTGTCTGACTCCAAAAAGTTTTAGAAATTTTCAGTGTGTGGCGGCGCGCCGTGCGCGTGTGTGAGGTAATGAAGCTCCGCCCCCTGTGCCGGGAGCAGCAGCTCATTTGCATTTAAAGGGACAGACACAAAAAAAATGGTGTGTTTTTGCTCACCCTCAAAAAGTGAAAATTTTAACATGATATATATAAAAATATCTGTGGGGTATTTTGAGCTAAAACTTCACACACACACTCTGGGGACATCAGAGACTTATTTTACATCTTGTGAAAAGGGCATTATACCACCCCTTTAATGTAGCCTAATAGGAATTATTATGAATAATTTATTTTATAATGTATAGGCCTATTATATATTCTGTTTATATTAATTCAATTAATTATCTTGATATATATACAGGCTATCTGAATATTTATATATTGAGTTTAAAAGGGTGACTAAAAATAAATATTCATACATATATGTTTACTAATGCATTTTAATGTGTGAAAAATGACAGGCTTCTGTAAACTTTGTTTTTGTGATGACTTGTTTATGGTTCAAACTGATTCACAGAAATGTTTTTTAATTTCTATTAAAACATTGAATTTCAAAACTTAAATCACAAAATGTGAAAATAGTGTAATGATACTTGGGAAACGTAATGAGCGAATTAAAAGCACACACAAATATTGTGATTATTATTATAATGCACTTGATTGGTATTGCCCAGCACTGTAGAGCACACTATAGATCCTGTCAGATATTTAGTGTCAGAAATTTGAGAAGTTAAAGTTAATGTTACTGTGAGGTTTCAGTGTTTATATGATTTGTCTTATGCACTTGCATGATGGTTCAAAATGTTAGAAATTGATTGTAAGCATCCTGACTTTGATTGAGCATGTTGCTGCAAATATATTCACATGTTTCCTTCTAGAATCCACATTTTGAACAGATTATTAGATTAGATTAGATGAGCATCCAGCGGTGGGAATGGCCACTATGACCAACAGAACCGAGATAAGATCGCTGGCATCGCTGCATGTGTGAACGTCCCATTATTGAGATTGATGTGAAGGTGACCTGTGTGTGAAATGTGCTGCTCTTTGTTTTTTACTCTCCGAAAGCGTGCGGCCTTGGTAATAACCTCTTGCTCACCGCTGCTCTATTGTACTCGGTAAATACCAGCTTTACACCACAGGTCTGTGAGAGCCGTTTACCTCATACACACACAAACACAGGTCTTTTAACTGTGTTATCTGATTTATATCTCGCACACATGTCCTATTATTTTACTTGCAAGTTAATCCGGGATCATCAACACACAAAAAATTGTAAAAAAAAAAAAAAAGTTTAGATTTTTATCTAATGAAATGCAATCAATAAAACCATAATTTAGGCTACTTATAAAGTACTTTAAAAACCACAGTGCTGTACATTTTCCAATTAAATAAAATAGAAAACTAAAAATTTAATATTAGAGAAAGAGATATAAAATAAACACCACAAATCTGCTCAAACCTATGGGCATTAAAAATAGTAATATTCTCATTAAACAAATACATGCTTCATTTGCATTTTTATGCATGTGCAATATACAAAATATTGTTTGTCAACGCAATCATATTTTCTGTGGGGCCCGTTAAATCTAGATAGTGCTGAAAATCAGTTTTAAAATGATCCTGTTGTCTTCATTGAAGTGAATGGTACAAATTATATGACAGTACATATTATTTTGTTATAATCTGATGGTGTTTGACAGGCAAGGAAAAAAAATTTCTTGTTAGAAAATGGAAGAAGTGGGAGGTGGAAACCGCAGATTAATCCAAAACAATGTATAATAATATATTTTTGCACTTCTGTTTTCTTTCGAGAATCAGTGAACTGATTAGTGTTAATCCAGATGGAAGTACAGGATGACGCACCGCTCAGATATGTCAGATTCGGTCACCAGATTACAGTGTACATGACTGGGGAATGTGTGAAGGCCGGATATCCTCTCAAAATCATCAGATACGGTGGAGAAATGAGGGTGCGATGTCCCCTTTTCTGGGTTTGATTTGGTGCAAATGTGACTGAAAGTGCTGATAAACGAGTGGTTGAATTGGTTACTTAAGGACCCCACACGATAATTTCTTCGTCTGAAACTGAAAATGTATCTGGCAACTTTTCTTTGGCTTTATTTACCTGTGTTTTGCCGATACCCGTCACATTCAAATCAAGATTTAAAAGCTAAATGTGAAGCTCAAGGGAGACGAAAGAGACACTTAATCTGGTAGTGTCACTGTCACTATAAAAATGAGTGATTGACATATTTCATCTTTTTTTTTAGGTGACACTGCCTCGTTCCTTTGTGAAAACCCCCTGGATTAACCATTCTTGAATTTCAGATCGGCTGAGGTTCTCAAACGTCAGGTCTTGAAATGAAAATGTCCTAGTGTGATTGTTCGCTGGCATGTTTCCCGTCTCTCCAGGAAACGGTGTATCCTCATAATCCGTCATCTCTGTTGGAGTTAAGGTTATAGGGTGGGGTGTGGATGAACAGGATAGTCTCTATTTTCTCAACATAGTTGTTCCTTACTATCATTATCATGAGTCCTGTCTCACGAGAAGACAATGTGTCTGGCTCTCTCTCTCTCTCTCTTTAAACAATGGCAGAGAGACCGATCTGCAACTTAAGCCGTCTCTTTAACGCTGCGCTTCAAAGAGTTCGTGGAAAGAGCTTCTTTTTTTCTTTTTTTTTTGCAGTGACCTCCAGCACTGGATAAAACATCCTAAAAGTTCATGAAAGAAATCAAGTCATTCAGTCACACACATTCCGGCAGTTTGTAAAGGCAGGAAAGACCAGTCGTAATGCAGAATGTCTGAACAGGAGACGAGCTCGCGTTGGAAATATGCATGCTTTGTCTTGTGGGGAAATATATGATCACCTGCCTCTGACTAGCAGGTTGTGTTTGGCAGAATCATATATATATATATATATAATGAAAGGCATTTATAGTCTGGTTTCTGCAGGCCTGTTTGTTGTGTTGCCTCAGTCAGGTATGACTGACAAAGATATGTGCGTGCAAGGGCCGGGGGATGAACACTAAATGTATCTCAATGTTTAAAAAGCTGAAACATATCTGAAAAGAGGTATCTTTATATGTTTCAGGTTTTATTAACTATTTCTTTCAAAAACATAATCTTACCGTCCCCAAACTTTTGAACAGTGTATATGTGTGTGTATATACTGTATATATATATATATATATTACAGGTTAAACTCGAAAAATTAGAATATGGTGCAAAAGTTCATTTATTTCAGTAATTCAACTTAAACGGTGAAACTAATATATTATATAGACTCATTACATGCAAAGTGAGATATTTCAAGTCTTTATTTGTTATAATTTTGATGATTATTGCTTACAGCTTATGAAAACCTTTTCACAATATTCTAATTTTGAATTTGGGGTTTTCATAAGCTGTCAGCAATAATCATCAAAATTATAACAAATAAAGACTTGAAATATCTCACTTTGCATGTAATGAGTCTATATAATATATTAGTTTCACCTTTTAAGTTGAATTTCTGAAATGAACTTTTGCACAATATTCACATTTTTCGACACACACACACACACACACACACACACACACACTCACACACACACACACACACACACACACACACACACACACACACACACACACACACACACACATATATATATGCCTATATATTTAAAGAATATTTATATTAATGTCTTTAGTCATTTTAAAATTTAGTTTAATGAAAACATTGTTCATTTAAGCATCAGATCCCAGATCTCTCACCCGTATATGAACGGCTAATCGGATGCCTGTTCTAGTATATCTGTGAGGATCTTTAGCCTTCACAATGAGTAATATTGCTCAGAGTGAGTTTCCCAGGCAGCAGAATGCTTTTCCCCTCAGCTGTTTTGTTCATCTGGTGGTAATTTCCATAAATGTCAGTGTTGAGACTTGAGAGAGGCCATACAGAATGACGTGACTTTTGTGAGAAGCTCATCTCTGTCAGTCTGTCTGTCTCCAGTTTCATTATCTCTGTCTGTCTGTCTCTCTGTGAGGGTCTTAAATCAGCTTGTTCTGTATGATCGGTAATTCGAGACCGTGTCAATGCCTGCAGCTAAATGAAAGTAAATTCAGTCCTGTGTTAAATTAAACAAGGTTCTCTATTTAATGACCGAAGAATAATTGATGCATTGCAAATGCTTAGCCAGCGACATCCATTTCAGAATATAGTGTGTGTATTATTAGACAGTTTTTGTGATTTAATACTCAAAGATTTAATTGTAGATAGCCCTTCTTTTCAGTACATTCACACCTTATTTATAAACTGTCAGTTTTACTTCTTTGTTAAGATGAACATTGTTCTTCTCACTGTAAATGTGACCCTGGATCACAAAACCAGTCACGAGTCGCACGGGTATATTTTTACAATTTTTACTTTATGCCAAAAATCATGAGGATATTAAGTAAAGATCATGTTTCATGAAGATATTTAGTAAATTTCCTACTGTAAATATATAAAACATGTATTTTTGTGAGTGTATGCAGCACAATCGTGAAACATAAATGCACAACTTTAAAGGAGATTTTCTCAATGTTTCGATTTTTTTTTTTTTGCACCCTCAGATTCCAGATTTTCATAGTTGTATCTCGACCAAATATTGTCCTATCCTAACAAAACCACACATCAATGGAAAGCGTATTTATTCAGCATTCATATGATGTATAAATCCCAA
This sequence comes from Phoxinus dragarum, assembly GCA_033366665.1. Classification (NCBI taxonomy): domain Eukaryota; kingdom Metazoa; phylum Chordata; class Actinopteri; order Cypriniformes; family Leuciscidae; genus Phoxinus; species Phoxinus dragarum. Next base: position 73,177 of record JARPMJ010003847.1, read on the forward strand.
TTTGTGACCCACTGGTTTTGTGGTCGAGGGCCACAAATGATATATCTGCCCACATGTTTTCAAGCAGGTTTAAGTCAGATGAAGAAAGGGGTTTTCCACTCAAAAAAATAAGCTGTTGAACAAACTTAATTAAATTAAGGAAAACTTTTCCACGAAATTGAATTACATTTTTCCAACATTAAATGATTTGTTGTAATCTTGTTGTATGAATTTAAATTAATTTAGTCAATCCTGCTAGATAAAGTTTAGTCAGGTTAGTTTTTGTCCTGCCTAATATCGCCAATATAATAATTTTAGCTAATTTGATTCTACAATCACTTCTAATGTTTGATGTTACTAGTGTTCTATTTAATTAAAACCACTTTTTACTTAGTATTATTAATACTAAGCATTACTTGTGCAGTTCTGCAAGAGAGGTTTCATTGCAAATAAAGTGTATACTGAGTGCCCACACCCCTAAACACAGTCGCCACTCTTCTGCATAATGGTAACCACACAATTCAAAAACATTACAGAAAGTAGGCTATATATATAAAATAACGTGATCATCAAACATTAAACGGCATATAAATCATAACGGCCTAATGTTACTGAATAAAATGTCGACCCGGGACGAGCTACAGGACTGTGAAGCTGTTGATGGACTTGATCGACTCCATCTGTGTTTTAATCATCGTTCTGAATCCGATCCGGATGTAATCTTTGACAAAAAAAAATGATTTTCTCAGCGTTTTGTTCAAAATGTTGCTTTATTATTTTATTTTGTTGCTTTTTTTTATCCTCTAAGTTTTTAACATAACTGAACATTAAACACTAACATCTTTCCATTTACTGAAAAACTTATAAAATAACACTTTAATCCCTAAATGTAAGCAGTCCCTTGCAAAGCATGCTGGGAACTACAGATCCACTGCCCAGTTAGATCTCAACAAAAATTATTCATGTACGGTAGTTTTCACACAAATGAATTAAGTAAACTTCCGTTTTAAATATATTAGGTTGATTGAACACAATTCAATTAAATTCAAAATGTATTTGTATAGCACTTTTCACAATACATATTGTTTCAAAGCAAAGATTCAATTAAGTTGTGACAAAATATTAAACAATCTGTAGGGGGGACCCCGAAGCAAAAGCTACTTGGTGTTACTTTAAATTGAATTAATTCAAATAAGCAAAAGTAACACCAAGTAGCTTTTGCTCTCGGGGTCCCCCTACAGTTGGGAAACAGTATTGTCTTCTACTACTGTCGTAAAATCTACACATGCATTTGTTGACAAGCCGAGACCCCCGAACTCTGCAGAAGGAGTTCTCACGTCTTGGGTTCAGACTGTTGCGTTGCGTGTGAAATGTCTTCATCACAGGTACAGTGGCATATATGTATTATTCGGTTCGGCCGTGACAACAACATACAGACACTATACCAGCCGTCAAACAAACGCTAGTTGGGTCTCACTTCCGAATTTGAGGAAGTGGGGGAAGTGAGGTATGCCGTAAAGCAGTCGAATATTGTAGTTCTTGTTGTGCTCGGGTTACTACCCGAACCCCGAAGCTCCGTAGTGCCAGTAAAAGCGATACAGACCCCGTCAGGATATGCCAGACGTGTCATTCAACCTATTGTAAGTCGATGTACCATCACAAGAGTCTTGGAAATATATTATGAAGGTTGAAAACTACTTGTGTTGCTTTAACAAGAGGCCAAAATAAAAAAAATTGAGTGTACGTGCTTGTAAACATGCGGTTTATTGTCCTGCGTGAAGATCGCGATCGTCCTGAATGCTTCTGAAGACTCCCAGTATGTTGTGGTTCTTCTGGTTTGATGGTGACACTAGAATCTCAAGAGTCTTTGGTGCCTTTGTGGTTAAGTCATCGCAAGTCTTTTGCAGTTAATTTGCACCTTTTCTTTTCAGCACGTTTTTCTTTTAAAAACCCTATTGGCTATTATTAACAGGATTGGTTTCGTCTCATGCCACGCTTTTAAATTTCTCAAGTGGGATTTTTGGGTTACACGATTCCTTTGAAAGAATTCACTGACGATGGTTTATTTCAGTAAACTTGTGATTTACTCTTTGAAGGTTTGAGATGAGAATGAAGTGTGCCTGTGCTCGAGTGAGAAAAGATTAATTACAGATATTAAAATAGACGTGGCTTAATTTCCTTTAATACTTCCACGAAACACACCCATATGGTAATATTTAATAAGACGATAAACTGGCAGACTGTTCAGAGGATGAGGAAGTTATACGAGCGGCTGATTTGTATAAGGAATGAATGCACGCTATAAATGCACTGCAAATTTGTCAGTAAAAATATCTAAATATCATAAATAAAAAGAAAACGAGATGCATTTATAAGGTTGATGCTCAAAAAGAAGAGCAATGTTTTAATAGCGTCATACACAGTATTTACACTTTAACCTAGCAATGGATTCCTTGTATTTTAACAATCACACGCTTCACCTTTTAATGAGGAGTGATTATTTTTAGCAGTAATTGTTCCTTTTTTTGTTTCATTCCAGATTCTGATGTCACAGTGATGTCACTGAGTTGAAATAGAGGCCATCATTAACAGTAAGTGAAAGCTCACACACACGCCTGCTCACACACACACGCCTGTTCCCACCATGAATGATACTATAACTAAAGTCATAACTATATTAACATACTGTACACACACCAATGGACCATCATGTTATGTTTGTTTATAAGTCTGGTAGATTCTGATTGGCTGTCAATGTTTTTATCGCTCATCAAACATGGAAAAAAATCTCATAGAGTATTGGGCCTTATGAAATTCATTGTATTTTTTCCAAATTCAGTTTTATTTTTTCCCATGTTTTGTTTAAATTTTTCTGGATTTAGTTTGAAAGTTTAATGATCCAAAGACATGTCTAATGAATTTAATTAATTACATTTAATAATTGAATTTTAACACTTCCCCACAATTTTGGTAAAATAAAAAAAGTTGCCAGCATTTTTTATAATTTTCATAATATTTTGTTTTTACATGTTTAATATTTTAATATTTTATTTCTGCTTTTACACCACAACAACAAAATGTTTTATTCTTGCTTCATGCATTATTTCTTTTTTATCAACACTTTAATGTGTTTTTTTATTTAAAATTTTTTAAGCAACATTTTGAACAAAATGCTGAAAAATACAAATTTTTGCGGATCGATTCAGAGCGATGATTAAAACACAGACGGAGTCGATCGAGTCCATCAACAGCTTCACAGTCCTGTAGTCGTCCCGGGTCGACATTTCATTCAGTAACATGAGGCCGTTTTGATTTATATGCCGTTTAATGTTTCATGATCACGTTATTTTACATATGCATCTTCTTGCATATTATATCGCTTGTTTCTGCTACTTTTTCGCCTGTGTTTAGATTCGGGAGATTCTGTATTCTTTCAGAAGATGCACAATAGCGCCCCCTAACATATAACAGTGGAAACACATACAATTCTGTCAATGGTTGGGAAGCATCGTCTCATAAATAATGGAAAATTCAGTCCATGGCGAGGAAAGAGTTAATTTAACAATAGGACCCATACAAAATGTTTTATTTTTTCAGAAATTCTGTTCTTCAGCTTGATGCGTTTCATGGCGAGGAAATAGTTATATTTAAATTGCAGTCTTTTTGTGCTTTAATATTCATAGACCACCAGCCCATATCACCATTTGATCAAGTGTACATGCGTTACTTTTGATTTAGGGTGCTTTTTTAAATGACTGGATTCCACGACTCTGTCTGCGGTTTTCACATTGCGAAAATCCAAAACTTTTTGGTTACAGTTATCGTTGTAGTTCTCGTTTCTTATGTGATGATACCTAATGCAAAAATTGTTTTCAGTAATAATAAATATTGAGCTCAATTGTAAATGTGAAAGCCCTTATTTTTATTGTTGGAGATCAGCGAAAGGTTTTTCATAAATGTTGCTGTGCTTAGCCTTTGTTGCGCTTTTAAAAACTTAGATGCATTTTAAAGCACTTCTTATATTAAAGAAAGAAAGAAAGAAAAAAAACCTTTAGATTTGTTTTTCCAATCGTTTTGTGGTTCCTTTGGAGGAATTGTGTTTCTCAGTAAATCACATGGATCTGGCTTGGAGTGTCAATATGAGATGGCAGTGTGGATTTAAAGGGATAGTTCACTTTAAAATAAAAATTCTGTCATCATATACTCGCCCTCAAGTTGTTTCAAACCTGTTTGAATTTCTTTCTTCTGCTGAACACAAAGGAAGATATTTTGAAGAGTGTCGGTAACCAGACAGTTAACTGGTCCCATTGACTTACATGGTAGGGAAAAAAAATACTATGGAAGTCAATGGGTACAGACTACTGTTTGGTTACTGACATTCTTCAAAATATCTTCCTTTGTGTTCAGCAGAAGAAAGAAATTCATACAGGTTTGAAACAACTTGAGGGTGAGTAAATGATGACAGAATTTTCATTTTAAAGTGAACTATCCCTTTAAAGAGGAGAACATCCCGGAGAAAGAGAAAAGTGTGATTGTGTCACTTGTAATCCTGTAGGTTTTGCAAGAACCCAAAAATACAATCGGCTAAAATAAAACCCTGTTGTGAATCTGAAGAAATGTCATGTTCATGACTGTGTGTTGTATAGATTTCTTGTGTGTGTGTGTGTGTGTGTGTGTCCTTTAGCGGCGTCTTTGCGAGTGACAGATTGCTCTGATGCGATCAGAGGAGACGGCTCATTAGGTCAGGAATATGTTGAGCTGTAATGACACGCTCATCACATCGCCAGCGCACACAGAGACGAGAACGCATCTCTAAGGTCAAGAGCCAGCGGGTGGCCACACACACACACACACACACACACTGCTTCAGCTTAGTAGGTCACTGCCTCGCATTGGCTGTCTGAAATTGAAGGCAGCGGCCTCTCTGCACACTTAGTCAGTGACTTAACAGAAAGCACTACCTGAGGAAACTGAAATATTTATTTGAAGTAACCCTGAGATTTTTTAGTTCATATTTCAATAAATTAACACATTTGCATGATTTCAGTAAGCAGTCACATGAAGTCATGCAGGTAAACAAATACTAACGCTGTGTCCGAAAACCACACGCATACTGTGTATAATAGGCACTACATTTGGTTTGAAACTTGCTTCACGAGCGTTAAAAAAGGGCTTTCTACTGTATATAGAAAAAATATATATTTCTATATATTTGTTTTACATGATGGTAAAATCTTACAGATTTATAAATGAACCGCTCTTTTAAAATCGTAATTTTATAATTTCAAAAAAATATTTTCTATTTAGCTTTATTTTTTATATCGATTTTAGTTTTAGTAATTTTGAACTTCTTTCAATTAGGCAAGTTTTTCATCTCAAATGTATATTTATTTCAGCTTTATTTCAATTACCGTACATAAAACAAAATAATTTAATAGTTTCAGTTTTATATAACAATAGCAACCCTATAAATAAAAATTACTATAAATATATGTACTATATACTATAAATTCAATTACTAGAAATAAGAAATGCATAAAAACATATCTTTTGTTGAAAAAAATAATTTGTAGAATTTAATGCTTTACTCTGTATACGGTAAGATCTGTTATACGTTTTCCCCCAATCTCTGTTTGTTTGATGTTTGATGTTAAATGTCATTGTAAAACTTTCAAAGTTTAATAAAAAAAATAAAAAAAAAAAATAAAAAAAAGTAAAGCCACGTAGACATAAAATAAAATAAAAAGAGACTGTATCCGGAGTTGTATCCGTCTTTGTTTGCACTGGATGTGTTCACAGATGTGTTTCGTGATGTTTTTCTCTGAGATGGCCGAGGTCACAGCATAACGTTATGAGGTCCATCTTTGGAGAAATCAATCCCGGCACTAATCAGTGTGTTTTTGTGGTGCTGAAATAAAGGTGGTGTAGTGGCAATATATTCGAGCTGAGCGTGTGGTAGTTGTGGGGCTCAGCTGGGATAAACCCACAGCGGGTCAGGTGAGGTCGGGCTCCTTAAGTAACATGGCAAACACACACAGATAGGGATGATCTGTCGTCCAAACCGGTTCATCTGAAGCACTTTGGAGTGAAGGGTTCACACGCAGGGTCACCGGCTCCTCTGGTCCGCTCGTATTCTTCTGTCTTGTTGGGGGTGTTTTTTCAATGGGGAAGAAGTTTTAAGTTTGGAAACATAAAAAAAAAAAAAAGTGTTCAGACAGACATTTTAATCGTGTCTGTGATTTAAACTTTAGTATTAGAGACAGTGTTACAATTGGAAATTTTGATTTGCAAATTAATTCAAACTCTGATTCAGTGATTTATGTCTTCACTTAATGTTTACTGATGGTCTCGGATTCTCTTTTTTTATATTAAAATGTTGTAGAAATATATATACTGTAATATGTTACATACCTGAAAATGATTTTTGAACTTGATATTGAATTGAAGGTGTTTTATTTCCCTTTTTATGATCAGAGGAACCCTAATATTAATTAAATGTTTAACATAAAAATAAAATTATATTAAAAATGTAGTTAAAATGATCAAGAAATGTTTTCCACACAGTTTGTTACTTAATTTAATAATTTTGATTATGTAGCCTACATATAAATATATAGCTCCTCTAATTAGGAAATAAACTTGAGCCATTTCAGAGCCAATTAAAGGGATAGTTCGGCCAAAAATTATATTAAATCCATGATTTACTCTCCCTCAAGCCGTTCGAGATGCATACCGGTATGTCAATAATTTTTCAGACGAACACATTTTCAGTTATTTTAGAAAATGTCTTCGATCTTTTAGTGGTTATAATGTCAAGTTATGGGGTCCACCTCCTTCAAGTCCCAAAAATGTGCATGCATCCTTCACAAAAGTAATCCTTCCGTCTCCAGGCATCCGTGCGGTTTTGTCGTAAAAATATACATAATTAAAACTTTATAAATGAAAATAACTGGCTTCCGGCAACGGTCGGCGCGCGTTCACGGGAGATGGTTGCCGGCGTAGGAAGCGTCGTGACGTAGAACGAACGCGACAGCGCAGCCAGAGAGCAAAACAAAACTCCACTCAGGATTTCTGCGATTTAAAAAACGTGTATTTAAAAGAAAATGTCGGAGGATTTTGATATTAGAGATAGAGGATATTGAATTCTACGTTCTACGCCGCGACGCTTCCTACGCTACGTCCTACGTCATACGCCGGCAACCATCTCCTGTGAACGCGCGTCGACCGTTGCCGGAAGTTATTCTAAATTAATACATATATTTAAATATAAATTCTAAAATAACTGATAAAATGTGTTTGTCTGAAAAATTATTGACATACCGGTATGCATCTCGAACGGCTTTGAGGGTGAGTAAATCATGGGTTTAATATCATTTTTTGGCCGAACTATCCCTTTAAGAAATATTAACAAATAAAAAGACCCCCAAAGAAATGATTTATAATTTATAATAATTTTAATTAATATTATTTTATATTTATTTTAGTACACTATATTGTTACTCTTAAGGCCATTGCACACTGAGTCCGAAATTCGCATTCGAAATTTTCGCACGTTAAAAAATAAATACGACCTCACGTTGTGTCAATCACGCTTGCACACTGCCTCCGAAACTTTCGTCCGTCATAAAAAAAATCGAAACGGGTTCGATTTTCTGCGTTTTTCGCATCCGTAACAAGCAGTTTGAATGGTGCTTTGACAATTCAGAGCCACCGAATCACGAATACGAAAAAACGCATACGAAATTTTCGGACTCAGTGTGCAATGGCCTTTAGAAGAAAATGCTCTATAGAACCCATCAAGGAATAATTTTTATATGAAATAATGTAATTAAATAAACAGCTCGTAAGCATACTTTATTACTTGGAAAAATATTGAAATACCCCTGTTAAACATGAAAGCATTATGCTTAAGACATTCCTGCTTATGTAGAACATTTATAAGTTGAATTCTATATACTGTAAAAACCCCATTGAATATTTTTTTGGTGTGTTTCACAGTGCAATGATCTCTTATCTGAAAAGATGATATGAGCTGCTGCAGGAACTGATTTAAGCAGCATTGAGTAAAACACATTGAAATCGCTTCAACCTCTTGTTTTCTTTCCTCTGTAAAATTGACTCCGGAATCTGCCGGGAAAAATTCTCCTGCTTTAGGGATGTGTGTGTAAAAACGTCTCCAGTATCATCCTCTCTCCTCTTGGAAAGCTGCATAAACGCCACTTAGTTGGATGAGTGTTGGCCTGCAGCGCTGAGGAGAATATCCCTGCCGTCAGCTCTTCCCAACACTCGCAGAGGTGACGCCAAGGTGAAGGCAGACTTGCAGAATGCTTGGAAATCATTGATATTCTGACTCGCGGGCTGCAAATGGCTCGGCGGCAGATGGAGTCTTTGTCAGGGAAGAAAATGGCACGAGGGAGTAACGGCGCTGTTTCTCCCCCCGTCGGCGGGCGAGAGAGAGTAGGGATGACCTTCGTCACTCAGGGGGATCCAGAACCACTACTTTCATCAATTAGCAGTCTCTTTTGTTTACATGAGGAAGTGGAGAATGATCAAAATATTACTTTTTTTAAATAGAGGGAGTGATTGTGTGAACACAGAGAAGGGGGTCGTGTCTCTGTGTTTGAGTACAGAGAGGGTTTATTACACTTGATTGATTTAATTTAGTCAGTAGTGAAAGTAGATTTCAAATAGGCTAAGTAGAAACATTTAATGCAGGGTTTAAAATTAACTTTTTCACCGGCAATTCTGAACTTCTACTAGCCTGAAGAAGAAGAAAAAGAGCGAGAAAGATAAAAAAATAAACCAGATTAATACCTCACAGCTATATATATATATATATATATATATATATTAACTACATCAGTTTCATATATGCATATATATATATATATATATATACTGTATATATATACTGTATATATATATACTGTAGCCTATATATATATAAAAAAAATGTTTTGTTCTGTATATAGGCCTATATATAAAATTTGGATTTCATACATTTCTCATTCAAACTAAATCCTTAAATCCTGTCATCTAGAATATCCTCCCTTCATTTTTAAAAATTCATTTCAAAAAATGTAGGTGGTAATTTTTGGAGGACCGATCAATACAGTACAAAGAACATTACTATATAAAAAAAAAGTAACATTAGCTATGTTTCCATCCACACGTTTTTATCCGAATTAAGTGATATCGAATGAAAAATGTCTTATGGAATTTCATAAGTTTTCATAAGTATTAACTTTGATTGAATTTCATGAATATCGACTCAAATGAAATGCGTTCGGTCTCATCGGATTTGATCTTGATCGATATACGGCTTATGCGATAAACGCTGATGGAAACGTTATTTGCCGAATAATAATGAATTGCATTTTGTCTAGCAAAACTTTGTTCGCAAATGTTGGCTTGAATGTTGTGCGATTCAGTGCGAAGATGAATGGAAACACCTTAAATGTCTCAAATCAATTCGATATACTAATTTAATCAAAAAACAGCATGTGACGTCATTACACACAGGTTTTTATTCGCTTTAAAGCCGTTGGATGGAAACACACTTTCACCAGCTTTAGTCGCATGAGTTTTTTTACCGAACTTCAGATAATTCGATTGACAAGTGGATGGAAACTTAGTTAGTGTCTTTTCTGTTAACCAAATGCTTTTTAATCTTCACAATCGCTATTGCTTCAATGCAAATGAACAAGCGTGCCATTATTTGCTGCATATGTTCAAGTAAGCCAGATATGAGCAGCTTCTGTGTAATACACTGTATTTAATATATCATGATGACTCACGAGTTGAGTAGCCTTTTTGCGCTACATCTGTGCAGATTTGGCTTACACGAACTTCCCCATAAGTGAGAATTAGTAACACAGCAAATTGCAGCGTTACAGTTTTACACGCATTTGGCGGGTGTTCATTCCTAACCCTGATTTAATGGACAATTATTTGTTTTTAAGGGCTCAGAGATATATTGAATATTCATAATATATGATTCAGCTGGTTGTACTTTTTTATTTTGGTTTGTTAATATAAGAGCGTTCCGGCTCATTTTAATAGTGTCTCTGATTTAAACTCAGTTGCAAAAACATTTTGATTCATTTGCATAAATCTGTTCAAACTAATTCATCACTCAATGTTCACAGAATTTTATTTTCCATATGAATATGTGTTAGTAAAAATAGTTATATAATATATTATTAGAGCTTGATTAGTGAATTGTATTTACGAAAGTTTTTTTTTGTATGTTTAATGTAAAATATTTATCTACTTAAAATAATTTAGGCTTGTTTTGAACCGTAATTTTAATTTATATAAATTACAGTTCTTCTAATTTGAGAAAAAAGCTTGAGGCGTTTCACAAAATATTAAGATATTTATAGCCAGTTTTGATCATATTTACCAGGGGTGCCATTAATTCTGACCATGACTGTATAATATCATCAAAAAACAAGCTATATTGCCTATTTTTGGCTATATTGCCCATGCTAAAATAGTTATTTTCCTCCCTTTTCCCATAATTTATTGAATGAGAATAAAGCGATGTATGTAATATTACTATTTATGCATTAAATGCGACAGAATTACTTAATGTACAAGGTTACTCTCATTAAAGTCGTGTTAATCTTTAAACACCTGTGCAAATAATCCTGCTATATGTTTGCGTGAAAGACATTACGGGACAGCACAAGTCAAAACATTTGAAAAGAAAAAGAGCGAATTGTTTGCAGCTCTTGTTTACCCTGTCTTGTTTAACAATTAGCATAATTAATGGGACTAAACTATCCCGATCATTAAACAAGATTTTTAATGGATTACATTTAATGATTTAAAGGCTCTTTTATGGAGTGAAGTAATTACCCAGCATTCACTGTTCAAACACCAGAGCACGTTTTCTGCTGCTGTGTGCAAGGAAACATTAAGCATGGTGTGCATTTGAATTCATTGTTTGTTTTTTTTGCAGTGCAATTCTACTTGTAAATGTGGATGAAAGAGGAAGTTGTTGAGAAACAGTGGTGGTTACATGAGCGTTTCAGGTTTGTAATCGTACAAATATGAGTTGTAATTCCTCTGACATCCGTTTTCCTGGTTCAGAAGGGAAAATCGATGAATAGAAACAGCCGTGCGGAGTGCTGAATAACATCTATAATGTAATTCTCTGGTGTAATGTGCATGTATTGCAGGTTGATGGCTGATTTTCATTAGCGGCCTCATTGACATGCACGCTGTGTCCTCCTGCACCAGAATGCACATTGTGTGTCTTGTCATTGTTTGAATATTGAGTGCTATTTTTTACTTTTTCTTCTTCCAGGCTCTGCTCTTAAGTGTGCACAGGTTGCAGTATATTTCTGATTGCATAAAGTAAATGTGTTTTTTTAACATTGGTTAATGCGGTTGCTGGATTCTTGAGCCGTTGATATGCTCCTGTTTTCCCAGATGCATGAGACTTGAGGCCACAGGTGACTGACAACAGAGCTGCTTTATATTTAGCACAAAATAGCCGTCCAATCAGATCGCATCCTCCTGAATAAATCATTTCAGACACGAATTGGTGATAGATGCCCTGGGAATTTTCTCTCGTGTTGTGTTATTAATGCGAATCACTGTCAGCTCTGAGATCAGTGAGATGTCTCTTTTATCTGTTGATTTTACATCAAGCAATAGACGAGCTGATGCTATTCGTAATTTGATTTTAAAGGGCTGTATTTTTTAACTGTGCAATGCATCTTAACGCTCGCAGTCGTTTGCGTTAAACTGGCAGTATAATGTGATGAATCCTTCACGGTGTAACAAGCACGCAGCGCTCTCTGCTCTTTAGAGATGAATGAGTGTTGGCCAAGGGCAGTGCCAGCGTGTTTGATGGTGTTGATGATTTATGATTACTTTAACAAGGCAATTTGTTCCTTAGCATTTAAACTGCTTTACTTGAATACATCATTGAGCTGTTGACAGAAGATTTTGTAAAATAGACACAAGCATTGCTATGGATGGATTACTGTTCTCCTCGTCAAAATGATGTTTGAGAAGGACAAAGTTGTTCAGGGACATAAAATATAAAGATGCATACATTGTAAAAACTATTGTAATTGTAATGTAAAAGACTGTAAAAATGCAACAATTAAAACCAGGGACATTGCATGTAATTTTACTGTAAAATAGTTACATTTACAGTTTTGGGTGAAGTTTGAACGGTTTTCATTGAAACTGTCTCTTCTCAGTTTTTTCTTATTAGCTATTATAAAGGTGTGTGTGCGTGTGTGCGTGCATGCGTATACAGCCTATTTATTTATTTGAGTTTTATGTTACATCTTATGAAGTTATACAATTTTATCATGGGTTTAGGGTCATGTTTGTTACGCTGATGGCATTTTGTATTTATGTTTGTGACACTTATTACTTTAGCTTGTGGAAAAAACTACTTCTTTGTTTTATCAAGTGACTTTCGCTTTACCACTGGTGGTTGCATTATAAAGGTACAAAACAAATTGATTTC